>JALDNG010003869.1:0-23569 GCA_024349245.1 Neodontobutis hainanensis
TGCGCTGCCATTGGTCGACACTGGCGTGTCATAAATGCTCCAGGAAGATTAATATCTGCTGAATGTGTCTTTTATTACAGAATAACTGCAACAGAGAAAATGGAGGCAACGTGAAACCCAATAAATTCTGTCAATTCAATAATGTAATGTTTTACAAAGCAGAGATAAATGCGGTATGTGGCTAAGCTAATGCTAAGCTAACTAACTACAGTTTGATATTTTTAAATAAAAAGAAGCAGGAGGTCCTCAGCTGCTTTTGGGAGAAAGTGAAATCTGAGACAGGGATGGAAAAAGAAAATTTTCTATCGTTTTAAATCCAGGTAACTGCTATTTTGTAGTGAATATGGTCGTATTAATAATTAATGTGAATATTAATTATGAAAATTAATAATTAATATTTGGCTTATCAAAATATTAATTTCTTTCGGGCACCACTCTAGTTTTGAACAGATCCAGAGAAACTGTTTAGCCTAGTCTCATTAATCTAAAGGTAGTAAATTCTTCTCGTTTTGAAAGTTCTCAATTAAACAATGAAACATTAAATGTCTTTATGGGGTTTTATTAAAGATTATAAAGTTAAACAGTGAATAATGACAGGGAAATGACACAAAGGAATAGTTATGGACACATAAATGGGTAAATCAAAGAACGATAAACTTGCTTTCAGAGGATTTTGTGAAACAAAAGGAATTATTGATTATTGATTCTATTATTAACTGAGGGATTTTACGGAGCGCTTAGAGGGGTTCGATGACGGGTTCTGATGCTAAGGCTACTATGTTTAGACAGTTTAGACGCCAAACTTGTGTAACGTTTTGACTCACCCTGGGGTAGTATTCGGTCTCAGGTCTTAGCGACTAGGACTCCAGAGGGGTTCTGCAGAACCCTGTCGCATCCGGTGACTTTTGTCGCCTCCAGGATGGCCTTCTGTTTCCACTCTCCAGAGGGGCCGCCGTAGGCCCGGAGATTCAAAAAGCGTCTGTTACTGTCACAACTAGCCAAGCCTTTTAGCATCAGCGTCGTACACCGAGTAAAATTGAGTCTTTCAAAGTTGTTGCGAGGTCCACTGGAGAAGGTTTAGCGGCTGTGTTGCTGGCTTAAACTTGCTCGAGAAAGTTAGATTTTAGTCAAGCTAACTCTTGAGCAGGCAGGAAATCTTCAAAAATAAAGCGAGGCAACTTCCTTTGTTCGCAGGCTGGCAGGAAGTAAGCTACTTTGAGCAGCTGTGTGAAGGAAACTTTATCGCGCAAGCTAAACTTGCAGGCTTTAAAGTACAAAGAAAATTTACTCGTTACACGAGGTCCGGAGCTTGAAAGGGTTTCAGGCCTACGGCCCTGAACGGACAAGAGGTCCAGTGCGAAGTAAAGACGAGACGAAGAGTAGAGAGAGAAGCAGAGTGCGTGTTTTTGGCTGTGCGCCAGTTTTAACACCTCTGGACGGGGTGTGTCTTGCGAAGGAAGGCATTGCTTTGGGAGTCTAAATGTTTAAACTAAGTCTTAACATTCCTTTTGTTTCACCCTATTTTCCATGGTTTTCGTAAAACACACAAAAACATTTGTACTTGCAGGATTATGCAAAGAAACATTTGTCAGACTTATTATAAAAACATATATTCATTACATTTTATTAACATAAAACGTAACTCTGTAGAAATGGAATAAGGAATTAGTTGCCTTGTAAAACTCTGCATCTTGAAACAAACAGTATAATTGTTAGTACATTCACAATCTTTCTAAGTAATAAAATAACAAAATGTCCTTTAATGAAATAACACCAAATGTCCTTCTTGAGTGCAGAGTCATTTGTCCAGTTAAACCAAAAGGGGGTAGTGTTTGACCATGCCCGAATGACTATGATCAAAGACATTTTCAACTGTCAATCAGGATTAGAATAAAGTGTTCTCGAGAAAGCTGGATGGACACCTTATCTACAGGATTTACGGCTTTCTGACAGTGGCGTCTATAGCGTCTGGATCTCTCCATGAGTCTTTGACCTGATTGGTCTTTGGTGCTGGTTGGACCTAGGTCCCGGCTTTTATGAAAACAAACAAAATCGTTAATTATAAGTCCTGAAGACTGGTTCAGTCTTATCCAAGCAAGAAACATCTGTGAATAGTTAAAAGGACACGTTGGTGTCCTTTTATCTGAAAGAAAATGGGTTAGCATGTCTTCTTCTCAAGATTTACGTCCACGGCCTGTCTCTGGAGGCCGATGGTGAAACAGTTGTTAATCTTGAAGACCCTTAGTGAAACAGTTTGGAGGTCTGTAAGTGATTAAACAAATGTTATAATCCGTGTGGCGTTCTGGAGGCTGATCTGCTACAGTCCCCCCTTTCGACACGAAGCTGGTTCCACAAGTTTCCATGTCGACATCCTTGCAGACCAGGGAGTAAGCCACACGTTAAACACATAGTTTGGCGTCATAACAGGTGTAATGATGCAAACGTGATTAAAGAAAAGTATCTAAGTGTAAAGGGGCCTTTACTTGGTTTGTATTGTATCCGTTGCTAATGGAGATAGGTTAAGTTTATCACTTCAAGGAAGGACTTATTGGGAACAAAAAAAATGAGAGAGCTGTCTCACTTTAGTTTGTTTAAAGTTTAGTGAGTTGTTTATAATAAGACAAAATACATTAGGAGGATCATAACTTGGAGGACTTTGCATGCATTTAGGGACAAGGATAAGCGTAGTGATTATATAAGGGACATAATGGTTATGCGTGATCCTTCAAAGAATTCTTCTCATTGCTAGGCTGTCCACTGAGGAGCTGATGTCCATGAGCGTGTCATTTATCAGCAAGGCGACCATTTGAGTGTGTGTATGGTCTACAGTTTGGTTTGGTTGGTTTTAGAGTCTCACTGTGAGTGTTTACCACTGACAGTGTCTTTCGGCGTTTTTAACCGTTTGGAGTTGCTGCTGTTACTCCGAGACTTGTCTATTACAGTGGAAATGTTAGCGGTATTCGCCAGAGCACCCGAGGTTACGCAAGGTACACACAGCGGCGGTTGCAACGAGAATTGATTCATTGACAGAGAAAACTAGAGTTATCAGTTACAGTTATTGAATTACTCACAGTTACCACTGAAAGGTGAAAAGAGTTAGGAAATCAGAGTTAGAGAGAGGTTAGTTGTTAGTGGTTACTGCGAGCTAAGGGATCTGTTTGAGACTACTTGGGGCGTGAATGTCCCCTGTAGATCCCATGGGGTTTTGTGCAACTTTATCTGGTTGCGGTGTATCCACTTGAGAGTGGGTTCCTTTCTCCCTTTGGTGATCTTTATCTGATACACCACCGGGAATAGTTTGTTGACACTGGTGTGCGGTCTCGCCCAACGCGAGAGGAATTTCCAGCGTCAGTCGGTTGGTACCACCTCTTGTTTGTCCAGTGAGTTGGCTGAACCTGTAGTACCACACTTTGTCTCCCACCTGTAGTTTGTCCCTAGATGACTTTTGGTCATAATAGGCCTTACGTCCTTCTGCACTTTTGCCTAGTTTTTCCTGGGCAAAGGCAAAGGTGGTTCTCAGGTGCGCTTGGAGATCAGCCATGTACTGGTGTGTGGTATAGGCCGTAGCGATGTTAGCCTCTCCTGGCTGGTACAGTAAGTGTAGGGGAAGCGTCATCTGCCTACCGGTCATGAGCTCAAACGGGGAGAATCCGGTCGCCGTGTGTGGCGTGGTTCTGATAGCCATCAGGACCAAGGGCAGTTTGACGTCCCAGTCTCGGTGATTAGATGCGACATATTTCTTTAGAATGTCGATCACCGTTCGGTTTGCTCTTTCTACTTGGCCTGAGGACTGGGGGTGGTGGCTGGCGTGGAATTTTGCTTTCACGCCCATGGTTTGCCACAGTTGTCCCATCACCTCGGCGGTGAAGTGAGTACCACGGTCAGAATCGACCTTACAGGGTAAGCGAATCTGGAGAACACGTGGTTCATGAGTAGAAAGGCCGTGGTCTGTGCCGTGTCGCTTGGGGCTGGAAGACCTTCCACCCATTTAGTGAAGGCACAGGTGACCATTAGGATGTATTTGTTGCCCCTTGTTGATTTAGTCAGGGTCCCATCCAATCGATTTGGAGGTCAGACCATGGAAAAGAAATGCCCCTTCTTTGTAAGGGTGCACGATGGAGTGGTCTTGTTGGTTGAAATTGGCAGCATACTAGGCAGCCTTTGATGTATTCTGCCACGCCCATTTGCATATGTGGCCAGTATGCCACTTGTTGGAGTGCCTGGTGTGTTGCGCGAACACCTCTGTGGCCTGCTACAGGAGCGTCATGTGCGTGCGTTAGCATGACCCCCTTAGGCTCTGAGGCACTCTGAACGCAGGTGAAGTGAGGGTGTCAGAGGCGTGAACAAGCAAGCCATGGCGCAGGTGGAGTTGAGCGCGCACGCACATAGCTTTGTAAGATATGCGTCGGAGGAAAAGTCAGTGTCTACGATGGTGCGACACCGTGTCTGAAAGGTAAAGCATAAGTTTGTGGATTGCCGAGTCCGCTGCTTGAAGGGCAACGAGGTCGGAACCAGCGAAAGAAAGAGTAGAAGTAGATGGGTCTGCAGGGGCCGGAACCGAGGCATCGGTTGCGGTTGCCTTAGATCGGGTAACCAGACAGACAGAATGGGTGGGTTGGGTGGGAAGGGGTCGATCAGACGAGGTTTCTGGCTGGAATTGCCAGAGCGTATTGTCTAGAGCCCCTTGTTTTGGCATAAGGTCTGCATGATCGTTCAGGTCTTTGTCTGAATCAGGATCAATGGAGAGCAGGGAGCCTGTCTGTACGACCATTACCTCAGCATCAGCCAGATCGACCCTGCAGATAGTGTCGGTAGCGACCACAAGTGAGGGGTATATGGCGATTGCTCTGGAAGGTTTCGTGTAGACAACTCCGGTCTCCTGTTGTTCAGTCGCGAGTGAGTGTGGCATACGTCCTATGACTGGGATTCTGAGTTCACAGTCATGGAACCTAGTGTCAATCAGCCAACCTAAAGGTGTGGCCTTCGGACGAGAATGCTATTGGCAGTAGGATTCTGCACTAGCACGTGTGTTGATCGAGAGTCGAGCTCGACCAGGGGTGTTGCTTGAACAGACAAGCCTAACTCAAAGAACAGAGGCGACGGTTGGAAGAACGCTTGTGAAGAGTTAACTTGTTGTCCTGGAAACGCTTTCAGACGTATGTCCATGATGTTACGCGGCGGTATCGTGAGATGGCAGTTGTTACTTACCTGACACACGTCGGGGATCGTTTGACCCGATCTCAAGTTTCCTTTGGTCAGTGAAGGTGATTCTTTACGTACTCCAGTCAGTGACCAGAGAACGTTGTTAATGGTGTCGACTTGTACGTCGAGTCTGACTAGCATGTCAGCCCCAATGTACACTGAATGTGGCAGATCGGGGATGACCGCAAAAGTGTGGGTCAGTTCTCTTTTGTTCCATCGTACGATGGCAGAGCATAGACCGATGGCGGTTAACGCGTGAGTCGATGTGGGGTTAGCAGGGAACCTAGTGCGCTTCTTTATGAAGGTCAGGCACGGGTTTATCTGCGTTAGAGTGTTAAACAGCTCCTGGCTGATGGCAGATTTGTCAGCCCATAAGGTCATCACGACATTGTCGACTGGAGTTGCTTCCAGTGAGATGCCATTGACGATTTGGGGTGTCATCGCTAAAGGTCCTTCAGCGTGCACAGGAAGTTGTCACGCAATGTAAAGGGGTTTGGTTCGCACCGAGGTTGCATGGTCGTTGTACTAAGCGGTGTCGGTGGCTACCCTGTCGATTGGTGATTCCTGTCAATCGCATAGCACTGAGATTCATTCAGTAAGATTGGAAGTGGTTCTCGCACTTGGGCCCAAATCTTCAGCTGCTTGAAATCGATCAGTGGTTCAAAGCGATTGAGGACGTCTTTTCCAATCAGAAGTGGGGCGTTGTCAAGGTGGGACACGTACACTGGGTGTATCAGTGTCATGGGTCCGATGGTCAGTTGTACTAAGGCTACCTCGTTAATGATCGTCAGATCATCAGAGTAGGCCTTATTTCTCGGATGCACGGGTGAGACTTCAAGTCCCTGTGGGATCTTCTCGCTATAGCCTGTAGTGATCTGAACAGGTTGCCTGAAATTAGGCTGATGTCAGCGGCTGTGTCGAGAAGTGCTTCGTCGTCAAGTGGTCTTCTAACAAGACAGAGAGATAAAGCTTTCGAGCTATTCCCTTTTCAGTTAGGTGACCCAGAAATTGGTGAAAGGGTGTTTCACATTCGATAGTCGTGGCGTGGTCATGGCACAGCCCGACGCTTGGGTTCACTTGGACGGCGTTAGACGGACTGAGGTATTTGTGATCTGAATCACTTCTCCGTGTTGTCCATGCTAGGGTCCTGGACAATGTCATTGAGTGGCTCTGGATCGCAAGAGCCTAAGTACAGGTCTGGGAGACGCGTTCATTCCCTTCAGTAGACTCTGTATTTTGCTGCGTGTTAAGTCGGCTTGGATTGGTTGAGACTGTTTCTGAATCAGGGCCTTAGAGGCCTCCACCGTATACAGCTCAGCCTTGTCCTTGGACTTTTCGCGCATTTGTTTGAGTATGCTCTATGGCCCGAGCCTCCTCTGTAGTCAGACTCCTTTCGCTAGTGGGGTTTCCCACGATCAGTCTGAGTTTCAGGGCTCGGTCCTCGCATGATTCGTCGCGCTCGACAGGTGAGCTACCTGATGATCGCTGGTCTTGGGACCGACGATAATGGTTCCTCCTGTCGTCAGCGGTTTTGATAGGACCCCCTTGGTTACGGTTTGGATTGGTTCGAAATTTATTTTCGAACCGAGGTTTCCATTGAGGGCCCTGGTCTTTGAACTTACGTTCAGGCCAGGTCGGGTGTTGACCTGGCTCTCTTTGTGTGGTCGAGGTCCCTCTTTCCTGTCTGGAAAGCGGAGGCTCCTGGGCCGCTTGGCTTGGAGGTAGGTGCTCCTTCAACGCTAGACTCTGATCAACAGTATACAGAGCGGCTGACTCTTGCGGTTTAATCTGAGTCAGCTTCTGTTTAGTAAATGCCCTTGTTGCCAGTTCGCGGAGTTGGCGGCTGGTTTGAGTCAGCGGGCAGGCAGCAACGCCAAGATGATGGTTGGTAGTTGGATGGAGGTTTTGCACAAAGAGTGTTTTGAAGTTTTTATCCTCCTCCATGTTTGGTTCGTTGAGTGGACCAAAGTAGGCTTTTGCGTGGCGATGATAATATATCTGTGGTGACTCTTGCCGTGCCTGTTTGATTGTTAGGGCGGTTGTCAGTCCCACATTCGTTGTAACGTCTGAGAATTCCTCCATGAGGACTGACTAAGGAGATCAAGTCAGCTTGGACCTCAGGGGTTGACGCGTCGATGAAGCTACTAACATCTCTGCTTGATGTTAGTTTTATCAAAAGATTTTGTCCTCAACGGTAGCATTGGGTATTCTCTGGAGGTAGAACTCAATGTCTCTAAGGTGCGCGCTAGTGTCATGAGCCGATCCTTGATGGGGCTCGGCGAGTGATATGACGCGCGATTTTGTCAAAGTCTCTGTCAGTGGGACCGTAGTCCAGATGTCTCCGTGTCGGAGCTGGTTGTTGGACAAAGTCCGAATGCCTACCTGTTGGTAGTGCGAAGTAATCCGAATGCCTACCTGTGGAAGCTCGCGGAAAGACGGCTGGGCTCGGCTCGGTTGGTCCTCTTTCCGTTGCGTCCAGGCGCGGTAGTGGTCGCAAAATTGGATTAGTTAGTGAAGTGGCTCCCTTCTGGGAGTCCCCAAACCTACTGGGTTGGTATAATGGAGTAACTGGTTCTAGGTCTGGAGTACTTTTGAACTCCAGTTTCTTACTTGGTTGTGCTCGGGCGTCCTCTGTCAGGCGCGCCTGAAGTTGTTCAATAAGCTGGCGGTCTAAGTCACCTTGTTTAGTGAGGGCCTCTACCCGTGCACTCAGGGACTCTCTCCGCCGAGCTTCCTGTGCCAGCATATTCGCGGACAGCTGTGCACTTTTGCCTGCTTTGATGAGTTCCTCTCGCATAGCGTCGCACTCATCGCGTTGGTCATTGAGCTGCAGCTCTGCTATGTCACGAGCAGACCTTGTTTCGCTCAGCTCGTTCTTTAGGTCACTGAGGGTCCCCTCAGTTATCTGGAGTTTGGTGTGTAACTCCTTAAAGTCAGGGTCTGCCTTTTGGAGTGTTTGGGCAAGACTTTGTAACTCTTGGTTTTGTTTTTCAGAATTCTCCAGGGCTCCTTTGGTCAGCTGGAGTTCCTGATTCAACGCCTTGATCTCGCGTTGGGAGCGGGCGAGGTCCTGTTTCTGGACCTGGATTTTCTCGTGGCTGCGTGCCAGGAGATCCTCGGCTTGTTTCTGCTGCGCGCGCATAACAATAGCCATTTGACCTAACAGCTTAGTTAGATCCTTGTCCTTTGGCTTAGAGGTTAGCGCAATGCTAATCAAGGAGCTAAGAACTGAATCTAGCTCGTTGGGGTTTGTGGTCTGAATCTCGTCCACATATTGGGGTAGCACCTGTTCTGTTAGATCATTTAGAGCTGAGTCTAAGTGATCCAGAAGCTTGATGGGACTACCAGAACCTGTAGACTGTGAGTCAGACTTGTTGAGAAATGGGGTTTCTCTGAGAAAGTGAGTTATTGTTAGATTACGTTTTAACTGCAAGGAGAGAGTTACTACTTGTGGAGTGTTACGAAGAAGGCGCGTAAAACTCAAGCAGACTGTAAAAGGATTTTTGAAAATCTGAGTAAAAGTGTAAATAAAAATAAAAAAAATTAATGAAGGAATAAAAATTAAAGTTAACATTTTATTTTCTTTAAAATAAAATAAATTCCAATTAAATTAAAATAAAAAGGTATTAAGTCAAATAAGTCAGATTGAAAGTAATAAAAGAAGGAATTGTTGAAGTGGAAGTTAGTATAAAGTCTATTTGTGAGTGAAATGACCTTATGTGAGAATTAACAGTGACTATTTAGCAATAGCCTAGTGGTGTGAACGTTAATGAGGGTTGACAGTGCTGGGATGCTGCTGTGCTAATTTGTAAAATTAACAGTGCAGAATCAGTGGGTTTATTCTAACAATTCATGCAGGTAATCAGCTTTTAAATTACAGCTATGACAAAATTCGTGCAGGGTTACGTCTGTTCAGACGTAACAGCAGGGTTGTCGAGTGTTAGTAAGCTGTTAGCGTTAGCATTCCAATTTGACAAATCCTGGGTAGATAGGAAAGTCACAAAAGCAGTCTTAAATTGTTAATCAAGACAAATTAATCAATCAAATTAAATGCAGGGTTAGCATCAAAGATTTTCCAAAAGCAGATGCAGTGCAGGTTTGTGCATTTAAAAAGACACAGGCATTAACAACAATCAAAACAGCTTAATAGCAGTTCAGTAGTTGTTAATAAAGCAGAGTAATTCACTTTTTATGATAATTCAATCAGGCTTTTCAGTGTCAATGAAAGCTTAAATTATTCAGTTGTTAAGTTCTAAACTTGAATTAGTCACTGTTGAGGGAAAAGGTGTAATTCCGTTGAGTGACCACCAGAGAGAGACGTAGAGCTCCTCTTGAGATTTTTAGAAGTTTCGCACTTCTCTTCCGCTTAGCAGTAGAAACTTGTGTCTGTGGGTTTACTACTTCTTTCCGCTAGGGGCGATAAAGACTCTCGTGAGTCAGTGGTTTTACCACTCCTTTCCGCTAGGGGCGATAGAGACTCGTGAGTCTCCGGCTTCGGAGTGAAGTCTCCGGCACGCCCCTTTGAGGGTGCCGGGCAAAGTTTGTTTTTAGCTCCAGTCAGAGACTGACTTGGGGCGTCTACAACTTGTTAAACCCGCGGTTTAAACACAGCAGCGCTTTATACAAGATCACGCTTTGAACACAAGCACATTTACCACAGCAGGCTCAAACCACGTTTTTAGACAAAACGCACGGCAGCCCACGTGGCTTTTAGGGGAGGGTTTTCACAGTTAGCTAGGCTGTGAAGGCCTCCAGCAAAATACACCCAGGCTCATAAGCCTTAGGCAAGACAAGTTTTCTTATAAATTCCGTGTAACGCGGCAATTTTTCCAACTTGTGAGAGACAATTTTAACTTAACTCTGGCGTAGCACAGCAATTAGCTTTTGTCTCGGCCCATATAAGTTACACACTTCGCTCGTGTGTTTAACATGCATGCAATTTGCAGAGTCTCTAAGCTTTGTAACAGACTCTAAGCAACTTTTAACAAGTACTTGATTAATGCTCTGGCCATAAATGTACGTACAATACTAATTGTAATTCAAAACAATATCAGTCCAGCTGGTACGATTTGAATTAGCAATTTCGACAGCGCTCACACTTAAACAAACAAAAGCACAACTCTCACACACACACACACGCACGCGGTTAAACGCATTGCTAAGCAACAGCACAACAAAGGCACAGCTTTCAATGGACAGCAATTTTGTAAAGACTTTGGATATTGAGTGATTCTAATGTTTAATCAAGAAAATTCTTCCGAGGCTCACGCGGCGTCAAAAAAATACTGTAGTGAATATGGTCGTATTAATAATTAATGTGAATATTAATTATGAAAATTAATAATTAATATTTGGCTTATCAAAATATTAATTTCTTTCGGGCACCACTCTAGTTTTGAACAGATCCAGAGAAACTGTTTAGCCTAGTCTCATTAATCTAAAGGTAGTAAATTCTTCTCGTTTTGAAAGTTCTCAATTAAACAATGAAACATTAAATGTCTTTATGGGGTTTTATTAAAGATTATAAAGTTAAACAGTGAATAATGACAGGGAAATGACACAAAGGAATAGTTATGGACACATAAATGGGTAAATCAAAGAACGATAAACTTGCTTTCAGAGGATTTTGTGAAACAAAAGGAATTATTGATTATTGATTCTATTATTAACTGAGGGATTTTACGGAGCGTTTAGAGGGGTTCGATGACGGGTTCTGATGCTAAGGCTACTATGTTTAGACAGTTTAGACGCCAAACTTGTGTAACGTTTTGACTCACCCTGGGGTAGTATTCGGTCTCAGGTCTTAGCGACTAGGACTCCAGAGGGGTTCTGCAGAACCCTGTCGCATCCGGTGACTTTTGTCGCCTCCAGGATGGCCTTCTGTTTCCACTCTCCAGAGGGGCCGCCGTGAGCCCGGAGATTCAAAAAGCGTCTCGTTACTGTCACAACTAGCCAAGCCTTTTAGCATCAGCGTCGTACACAGTAAAATTGAGTCTTTCAAAGTTGTTGCGAGGTCCACTGGAGAAGGTTTAGCGGCTGTGTTGCTGGCTTAAACTTGCTCGAGAAAGTTAGATTTTAGTCAAGCTAACTCTTGAGCAGGCAGGAAATCTTCAAAAATAAAGCGAGGCAACTTCCTTTGTTCGCAGGCTGGCAGGAAGTAAGCTACTTTGAGCAGCTGTGTGAAGGAAACTTTATCGCGGCAAGCTAAACTTGCAGGCTTTAAAGTACAAAGAAAATTTACTCGCTACACGAGGTCCGGAGCTTGAAAGGGTTTAGGGCCTACGGCCTGAACGGACAAGAGGTCCAGTGCGAAGTAAAGACGAGACGAAGAGTAGAGAGAGAAGCAGAGTGCGTGTTTTTGGCTGTGCGCCAGTTTTAACACCTCTGGACGGGGTGTGTCTTGCGAAGGAAGGCATTGCTTTGGGAGTCTAAATGTTTAAACTAAGTCTTAACATTCCTTTTGTTTCACCCTATTTTCCATGGTTTTCGTAAAACACACAAAAACATTTGTACTTGCAGGATTATGCAAAGAAACATTTGTCAGACTTATTATAAAAACATATATTCATTACATTTTATTAACATAAAACGTAACTCTGTAGAAATGGAATAAGGAATTAGTTGCCTTGTAAAACTCTGCATCTTGGAAACAAACAGTATAATTGTTAGTACATTCACAATCTTTCTAAGTAATAAAATAACAAAATGTCCTTTAATGAAATAACACCAAATGTCCTTCTTGAGTGCAGAGTCATTTGTCCAGTTAAACCAAAAGGGGGTAGTGTTTGACCATGCCCGAATGACTATGATCAAAGACATTTTCAACTGTCAATCAGGATTAGAATAAAGTGTTCTCGAGAAAGCTGGATGGACACCTTATCTACAGGATTTACGGCTTTCTGACAGTGGCGTCTATAGCGTCTGGATCTCTCCATGAGTCTTTGACCTGATTGGTCTTTGGTGCTGGTTGGACCTAGGTCCCGGCTTTTATGAAAACAAACAAAATCGTTAATTATAAGTCCTGAAGACTGGTTCAGTCTTATCCAAGCAAGAAACATCTGTGAATAGTTAAAAAGGACACGTTGGTGTCCTTTTATCTGAAAGAAAATGGGTTAGCATGTCTTCTTCTCAAGATTTACGTCCACGGCCTGTCTCTGGAGGCCGATGGTGAAACAGTTGTTAATCTTGAAGACCCTTAGTGAAACAGTTTGGAGGTCTGTAAGTGATTAAACAAATGTTATAATCCGTGTGGCGTTCTGGAGGCTGATCTGCTACAATTTCTATTTTGTCCACTGTGGTCGCAGTGTTTTAGTAATAGTAGAGAACACAACACAACACTGACTCCCAGGACTGAACAGCAGAGGGCAGCAGTGCACCATCTGGTCCCATAAATGGTAAGTTTGTTTTATTCTTTTGTCTTTTGCTGTAAAAATAACTCTGTGACAGAGAAAAGTAGACACAAGGTGTAAAATTCTGCAAAAATGACCACTTTCTATTTATTCTCTGAGGAGAATGGGAAACCTGTCTGTTTTTATCTGTAGCCGAAAGGTCAGCGAAAGTGCATAAAGGCTCCTTCGTTAAATACGTTTATGCTAGCAAAACATTAGCTTCAAAGATATATTGTGAGAATGAGTTTGTGAAAACACACACATGATGAACTACGGTAGCTCCACATGGACAAAAGACAATCTCTCGACAGCCAACATTAACCTTTTTGGTCTGTGATTAATGAGATCACTGACATTATAATGTAATTGTACCTCTTTGCACTTTAGACCAAAGAATAACAAGGAGTTGTTGTTATTTATAGGTTTTTATTCTATTCTTTTACTGGTCCACTTCAGATTGTGTTTCCTGAACTAAAAAGTGTTTGAAACTCCTGCTTTGGAATATAGTCTGAAAATAAGATATTTACAATGTATTAACAAATTATTATTTTCACACTGCAAATACCTTATAAATGTGTTAATCCAATTGTAAAGCAATAAGTTATTTAGCTTCTAAGATTAAAATTTACTGTACATTCATTAATAAAAGGTTCTTAATGGGTTGTAAACCATTAACCAGTGTTATATATAAAATTTGCTTTCACTTTTCTTAAGGACTACCTCTAAATAACTTTATACATTAATGTTTTCTAATCCTTATGTAAACCCTTGTAAAGAGGAGATCAATCTGTGACATGTGATCATGCACTGTAAAACTTTACTGACACACCTTTTAAAACATTACCAATATCTATAAACTACAAAGGCATATATTTTATTATATTTACTGTATATGTGTTAGAAAGTGTGCCAGTGAAGGTTTTGCAAGTTTTGTCTTAATAAATAAGAAAGTAACAAGTTGAAAAAAGAAGAAACACCAGCTTTTAAACATACCTTCTTTAATTCAGAGCTCTCACTTTTGCCGTTATAAAAATGACACACATTTTGTCTTTGGTTTTTCTATTAAAATGTGAGAATGTTGCTGTATATTAAGTTTCTTTGATTGCTTATATATTGACATTTCTGATTTTCAGTGCTGAATATCCTTGTCTTCATTGGACATGCTGAAGGTAATGCACCTTTATTTTCTGTCGATATTCATCTTTGTTTCTTCTTCCTTTGTATTTTAGATGTTGAGTTGAGAAATAATCCAAATGTGTCTCATTTCTACACCGGATAAACACTTACCATTGCATGATGAGCGGAGAATACCAGTGTCGGTCTTCAGAGCAGCTCGATAAATGTGACTAAACTTGTAACTGTGTCCGGTAAAGTATTCAGATTATTATTCGAACAGATTGTGACGTGAAAAAACAATCTTTGTGTTGAGTTGAGCTAGAGTCTTGCTTAATCTGTGATGTGTGTTAAGGTTTGTTGTTAAATTTGAGGTAGAGTGACTTTAAATGCCCTTCAGTTGGACTCACTGCAGCTTGAATTGTTTGTATTTATTGGTGCAAGCAGATTTATTAAAACAGTGAATAATTGTTGTATATTTTAAAGATCGTCAGCTGCTACACAAAATAATTTTACTGAACAGTAACACCCTACAGCAGGGTGAACAAACTAGAAATAAAAGTCTGTAACTTGGCTGGTTTGTATTTGGCTCGGTAGAAAAGAAGCGGCTGACTTTGAGTTCAGTTTCTTGGAATATCAGACATATGGCCTTTGAGGAGACTCCAGTGAAAAACTCTAAAACTCAATTAATTGTTAATGTCAATATAATATCTGCTGTCTTTAATTATTATTAAATTAGTAGTTAATGCTTGGCAGATTGAACAGCCAGTATTGGGTCCTTGGGCCTTGGTTTGACCACCACTGCTACAAAAATTCAAGAGTCCCACCAAGACACTATAAGGCACTGCAGCAGAGCTTTACATGGATTACAATGAATTGATGATTTACTATAGGTTTTAAATGATTATGTAGTTATTATATTTGCTGATTGTGCTGATTAGACTTATAGATGATTAAACTGATGGACAGGAGTTTGTGTCCGCACTGGAAATGAAAAAGGGAATTTTGAAACCTCCATTAAAGCAACAAAATAAACTGTTTCACCATCTCCTAACCTTAGCTTCAGCTGTCACCTGTAGCTCCGCTCCACCTTGGCAGGGAGCGCGCAGCATCTCGTGGCGCGCATCTCCTGGAGCTGCTCAGCTGTGAGTGTTTTCTCCCTTCAAACTGTTCACAGATCTGGAGACTATAGAGTTCAGTCAGAAACCAGAATGAACCAGGATCTGACTTTAATTCATGGATGAACACTAACAGAGAGGATCAGGCCCAGGACGACAACACTGCTCCTTGAACTCCAGCACATTCAGTTTTTAAAGTGTGTCACTGCACTTGTTTCATTTTTAGGTCAAAAGCCACACATTTCTATGACGTTCAATGACACACTTTATCTCACTCCTCTGTGAGCTTTACTGTAGCTTCAGTTCTGACAAACACACAAACAATTATAAACCTCTACAGAACAATAACCACAAAAGAGAAGTATCTAACACGTTTCTGAACAAGAATGATGTTATCTCTCCTTCAGCTTCAAGACGACAATACAGTTCATAGTTGCTCCTTCTTTGTCTCAGTGTCATTTTAGAGTCAAAAAGAAGTAACACATCTATTTCCTTTAGTTCTTACACTGATCTTCAATGTTTTTCTTAGTACTCAATATATCTAACGGAGTAAAGATCAACAGGTTCATATAACAATGATCAGACTGTATTTAGTTGTTTACAATATTTTAGTGCTACAGGTGTCACTTCTACTGCTAACTGCCGACTTACATGTGATGCATATAGTTTAATGATTATTTAAAATGTATTCTATTTTTATTTTATTCTAAACAGGTGTTGCATGATGGGTCGACTGTGAGAAAAGTCTCAAAGTGTGAAAGCTGTGGTTCAGTGTCTGTGTGAGGTAAGTGTGAAAAGGAAGTGCAGACCAGTTAAACATATCTTCATCAAAGGTACCCTCCTCTTCCTCTGTGAGTGCTGTAGATGAAGCCTGTAATGAGCTGGAGTTTGTCAGAGGCAGAGTGACGAGCGCTGGATGTGAGGATGGGACCCTCTCTGGTCTGGACTCTGGGGCTCATCTGTGAGTTTACAACACTTTGACTTTAAACAGGTCAACATCTAAACTCTATAGGACAGGGATATGACACCTGGGCCCATTATGACGTCAAGAAATACACTCACTGTGTTTGTGACTTATATTGTTGCCTGTGACAGTGTTTAAAGTAAAAATGTCACTGGTTGGAATCTCTTTGTTGCACTGGATGGTGTCGTGAGGACTTGTGTAGCACTTATCCACACTTGTCTTTAGTCTGTTCTTAAAACACAGGGCTTAATTTTACATCTTTGACATGAAGACTTGAGAAACTGTCAACACTACAGTCAATTATAATTCAGAGTCCTGGGCCAAACTGTGTTGGTGCTTTGAGGAAATACACTCTCACTCTACACTGCATCTGGTGTTAATAAATGTAATGATGTTGAAACAAACTGCCTTGAACTGTTGCCTTTAATGAAAAACTCTGACATGTTTCTTTTGTGTTTATCATTGTATGTGTATTATTCTAAAGCAGTTTCATTTTGTTAACTTTACTTTTGTTTACACAGGTGACAATGTGACTCTGCGTTGTGTTCAAGATAGTCAAGGAAATTTGTACTTTTACAAAGATGGATCACTTGTGACTGAGGACACACACCTTTGGATACAACGTACTGCCCCAGTCGAACTGATGATCTCTTCAGTGACAACCTCAGATCAGGGTTCTTATTTTTGTTTTTCCTCTTTGGAACAACAGTCCACAAAGAAAGAACTGAAGGTAACAGGTCAGTATTTTAAACACATCAAACCTTTGACATGTTTCTGAGAGGTTTAAAACATTTTAAGAGCAGCTTTTTTTCTCCAACAACAAATAAATCTAAAAACTATCACCATTTCCAGTCTGCAGAAGTCTACGTTCATCTTTGTGGTTCACTGACTGTGTTTTTCTAATATTGTTCTCTCCTCAGCAAAGACACGAGTCCATCTGAAAAATCCAGTGACACCATCCCAGAACAGAGCAGTGTGACTTTGAGCTGTGAAGTCCAGGGCTTTAAAGGAACTTATGAATGGACCAGACAAAACTCAGACTCTGACTCTCAGAGAGAGAGAATGAAAGAAAACTCAGCTCTTGTCAGAGTCTCAGATGGAGGTGTCTCCTCCTGCAGAGGATGGGATGAATATATCGACACATCTGAAAGTAACACTGTCACTGTTTTAGAAACTGGTGAGTACAGTTATGTTTTTAAAACTAGATCTGAAACGTCCAGTAGAACAGACTGACAATGTGCAGAAGAATAGACTGTAGAGATGCAGTAGTACAGACTGTAGACAAGCATTAGAACAGACTGTATATGAGTATTAGAAAACACTCTAGACATGCTTTAGAACAGACTGTAGAGCTGCAGTAGTTCAGACTGTAGACGAGTATTAGAACAGACTCTATATTAGTTTTAGAAAACACTCTGCACATGCTTTAGAACAGATTGTAAAAGGTGCAGTATTTCTGACTGTAGACATGCATTAGAACAGACTGTATATGAGTATTAGAAAACACTCTAGACATGCTTTAGAACAGACTGTAGATGAGCAGTAATACAGACTGTAGACTTGCATTAGAACAGACTGTAGATGTGCAGTAGAACAGACTGTAGACGTTTATTAGAACAGACTGTAGACCTGCAAAAGAACAGACCGTAGATGAGTAGTAAAACAGACTATAGACTTGCATTAGAACAGACTGTAAAACTGACTGTAGACGAGCATTAGAACAGACTGTAAACATCCAGTAGAACAGACTGACAATGTGCAGAAGAATAGACTGTAGAAATGCAGTAGTACAGATTGTAGACGAGCATTAGAAGAGAGTGTAGATGTGCATTAGAACAGACTTTAGAAGTGCAGTAGTAGAGACTGTAGATGTGTAGTAGAACAGACTGTAGACGTGCAGTGGACGAGACTGTAGTAGAGCAGTAGTACAGACTGTAAACTGGCATTAGAACAGACTGTAGAGGTGCAGGTGAACAGACAGTAGATGAGCAATAGTACAGACTGTAGACTTACATTAGAACAGACTGTAGATGTGCATTAGAACAGACTGTAGACGTGCAGTAGAACAGACTGTAGATGAGCAGTAGTACAGACTGTAGGCTTGCATTAGAACAGACAGTAGATGTACATTAGAACAGACTGTAGATGTGCAGTAAAACAGACTGTAGACGTGCAGTGGACGAGACTGTAGTAGAGCAGTTGAACAGACTGTAAACTGGCATTAGAACAGACAGTAGAGGTGCAGGTGAACAGACAGTAGACGTGCAGTTAAGCAGACTTCAGAGCAGCAGTAGTACAGACTCTAGATTGGCTTTAGAACTGACTATAGACGAGCATTAGAACAGGCTATAAACGTCCAGTAGAACAGACTCTATATAAGTATTAGAAAACACTCTAGATATGCTTTATAACAAAATGTAGAGGTGCAGTAGTTCCGACTGTAGACGAACATTAGAACAGACTGTATATGAGTATTAGAAAACACTCTAAACATGCTTTAGAACAGACTGTAGAGGTGCAGTAATACAGACTGTAGATGAGAATTAGAAAAGACTGTAAACGTCCAGTAGAACAGACTGACAATGTGCAGAAGAATAGACTGTAGAGATGCAGTAGTACAGACTGTAGACAAGCATTAGAACAGACTGTATATGAGTATTAGAAAACACTCTAGACATGCTTTAGAACAGACTGTAGAGCTGCAGTAGTTCAGACTGTAGACGAGTATTAGAACAGACTCTATATGAGTTTTAGAAAACACTCTGCACATGCTTTAGAACATATTGTAAAAGGTGCAGTATTTCTGACTGTAGACATGCATTAGAACAGACTGTATATGAGTATTAGAAAACACTCTAGACATGCTTTAGAACAGACTGTAGATGAGCAGTAATACAGACTGTAGACTTGCATTAGAACAGACTGTAGATGTGCAGTAGAACAGACTGTAGACGTTATTAGAACAGACTGTAGACCTGCAAAAGAACAGACCGTAGATGAGTAGTAAAACAGACTATAGACTTGCATTAGAACAGACTGTAAAACTGACTGTAGACGAGCATTAGAACAGACTGTAAACATCCAGTAGAACAGACTGTAAATGAGCAGTAGTAGAGACTGTAGACTTGTATTAGAACAGACTGTAAACGTGCAGTAGAACAGACTGTAGATGAGCAATAAAACAGACTGTACACGTGCAGTAGAACAGACTGTAGATGAGCAGTTGTACAGACTGTAGACTTTCATTGGAACAGATTGTAGATGAGCTTTAGAACAGACTGTAGAGGTGCAGTTGTACAGACTGTAGACGTGCGTTAGAACAGACTGCAGTAGAGCAGAGGTACAGACTGTAAACTGGCATTAGAAGAGACTGTTGAGGTGCAGTTGAAAAGACTGTAGACGTGCAGTTGAACAGACTGTAG
Organism: Neodontobutis hainanensis; assembly: GCA_024349245.1. Taxonomy (NCBI): domain Eukaryota; kingdom Metazoa; phylum Chordata; class Actinopteri; order Gobiiformes; family Odontobutidae; genus Neodontobutis; species Neodontobutis hainanensis. The sequence goes on from JALDNG010003869.1 coordinate 19,208, forward strand.
ATGTGCATTTAAAAAGACTGTAGACGTACAATACAACAGACTGTATACGAGCATTAGAACAGACTGTAGACATCTAGTAGAAAAGACCGTAGATGTGCAGTAGTAAGTAAGTAAGTAAGTAAATTTTATTTATATAGCACCTTTCACAGATATAAATCACAAAGTGCTTTACAAAGTGCAATAAAAACAATAAAACTTAGAGAAAAAAAAATTAAAACACAAAATATTAAAACATAAAAAGACCAATCAACTAAAAGCTTGTTTAAATAAAAGTGTCTTCAGCTGCTTTTAAAAGAATCAACAGAAATATCCACTGCAGTGACAGGGGCAGGGTGTTCCAGAGTCTGGGGCGACTGTTTGGAAAGACCGGTCTCCTGGGTTTTTAAACGTGTTTTGGGGACCATTAAAAGGTTTTGACCTAGTACAGAATTAAGACTAGCATTAGAACAGACTGTGGACGAGCATAAGAACAGACTATAGACTGTAGATGTGCATTAGAACAGACTGTAGATGTTCAGTAGAACAGAATGTAGACTTGCAGTAGAACAGACTGCAGAGCAGCAGTAGTACAGACTCTAGACTGGCATTAAAACAGACTGTAGAGCTGCAGTAGAACAGACTGTAGAGGAGATGTAGAACAAACTGTAGAGGTGGAGTAGTAAAGACTTTTATTGGGCATTTGAACAGACTGTATTCGAGCAATAGAACAGACTATAGATGTGCAGTAGTACAGACTGCATTAGAACAGACTGTGGACGAGTATTTGAACAGACTATAGACGTGTATTAGAACAGACTGTAGATGTCCAGTAAACCAGTCTAATGATGCTGCAGAAGAAAATAATTTAAAGGTCCGTTAGTAGAGACTGTAGACGAGCATTAGAACAGACTGTAGATGTGCATTAGAACAGAATGTAGACATACAATAGAAAAGACGTAGAGGTGCAGTTGAACAGACTATAGACATGCAGTTGAAAAGACTTCAGAGCAGCAGTAGAACAGACTCTAGACTGGCTTTAGAACAGACTGTAGTCGTGCAGTAGAACAGACTGTATATGAGCAGTAAAACAGACTGTAGACGTGCAGTAGAACAGACTGCAGTAGAGCAGAGGTAAAGAATGTAAACTGGCATTAGAACAGACTGTTGAGGTGCAGTTAAAATGACTGTAGACGTGCAGTAATACAGACTGTAGACGAGCATTAGAACAGACTGTAGAAGTGCAGTAGTACAGACTTCAAATGTGCAGTAGAACAGACTGTAGACGTTTATTAGAACAGACTGTAGACTTGCAGTAGAACAGACCATAAATGAGCAGTAGTACAGACTGTAGACTTGCATTAGAACAGACTGTAGATGAGCAGTAGTACAGATTATAAACTCGCATTAGAACAGACTGTAGATGAGCAGTAGTACAGATTATAGACTTGCATTAGAACAGACTGTAGATGTGCATTAGAACAGACTGTAGATATGCAGAAAAAGAGACTGTAGACGTGCAGTAGAACAGACTGCAGTAGAGCAGAGGTACAGACTGTAAACTGGCATTAGAAGAGACTGTTGAGGTGCAGTTGAAAAGACTGTAGACGTGCAGTTGAACAGACTGTAGATGTGCATTTAAAAAGACTGTAGACGTACAATACAACAGACTGTATACGAGCATTAGAACAGACTGTAGACATCTAGTAGAAAAGACCGTAGATGTGCAGTAGTACAGAATTAAGACTAGCATTAGAACAGACTGTGGACGAGCATTAGAACAGACTATAGACTGTAGACGTTTATTAAAACAGACTGTAGACCTGCACTAGAACAGACCATAAATGAGCAGTAGTACAGACTATAGACTTGCATTAGAACAGACTGTAGATGTGCATTAGAAACAGACTTTAGAAGTGCAGTAGTAGAGACTGTAGATGTGTAGTAGAAAAGACTGTAGACGTTTATCAAAACAGACTGCAGACATGCAGTAGAACAGACTGTAGACGTGCAGTACAACAGACTGTAGGCAAGCATTAGAACAGACTGTAAACATCCAGTAGAACAGACTGACAATGTGCAGAAGAATAGACTTTAGAGGTGCAGTAGTACAGACTGTAGACGAGCATTAGAACAGACTGTATATGAGTATTAGAAAACACTGTAGACATGCTTTAGAACAGACTGTAGAAATGTAGTAGTTCAGACTGTAGACGAGCATTAGAACAGACTCTATATGAGTATTAGAAAACACTACTAGAAATGCTTTACAACAGACTGTAGAGGTGCAGTAATACAGACTGTAGACGAGCATTAAAAAGACTGTAGAAGTGCAGTAGTACAGACTGTAAATGTGCAGAACAGACTGTAGACGTTTATTAAAACAGATTGTAGACGTGGAGTAGAACAGACCGTACATGAGCAGTAGTACAACTTGTAGACTTGCATTGGAACAGACTGTAGATGTGCATTAGAACAGACTGTAGATGTGCAGTAAAACAGACTGTAGACATGCAGTAGAACAGACTGCAGTAGAGCAATAGAACAGACTGTAAACTGGCATTAGAACAGACTGTAGAAGTGCAGTAGAACAGACTGTAGACTTGCAGTTAAACAGACTTCAGAGCAGCAGTAGTACAGACACTAGATTGGCTTTAGAAATGACTGTAGATGAGCATTAAAAAGACTGTAAACGTCCAGTAGAACAGACTGACAATGTGCAGAAGAATAGACTGTAGAGATGGAGTAGTACAGACTGTAGACGAGCATTAGAACAGACTGTATATAAGTATTACAAAACACTCTAGACATGCTTTAGAACAGACTGTAGAGGTGCAGTAATACAGACTGTAGACGAGCATTAGAACAGACTGTAGAGGTGCAGTTGAACAGACTGTAGACTTGCAGTTGAACAGACTGTAAACATTTATTAGAAGAGATTTTAGACCTGCAGTAGAACAGACCGTAGATGAGCAGTAGTACAGACTGTAGACTTGCATTAGAAGAGACTGTATATGTGCATTAAAACAGACTTTAGAAGTGCAGTAGTAGAGACTGTAGACGTGCAGTAGAACAGACTGTAGATGAGCAGTAGTACAGACTGTAGACTTGCATTAGAACAGACTGTAGATGTGCAGTAGAACAGACTGTAGATATGCAGTAAAAAGACTGTAGAAGTGCAATAGAACAGACTTCAGTAGAGCAGAGGTACAGACTGTAAAATGGCATTAGAACAGACTGTAGACTTGGAGTTGAACAGACTTCAGAGCAGCAGCAGTAGTACAGACTCTAGTTTGGCTTTAGAACTGACTGTAGACGAGCATTAGAACAGACTGTAAACGTCCAGTAGAACAGACTGTAGATGTGCATTAGAACAGACTGTAGACGCGTACAATAGAACAGACTGTAGACGAGCATTAGAACAGATTGTAGACGCCCAGTAGAACAGTCTGTATTTGTGCAGTTTTACAGACTAAAGACCTGCATTAGAGCAGACTGTGGACGAGCATTAGAACAGACAATAGACGTGCATAAGAACATAATGTAGTTGTGAAGTAGAAGAAATTGTAGAGATGCAGTAGTACAGAATGTCGACAATTATCACAACAGTTTATAGTAGACAAAGAGTAGAACAGACTGTGGACTTGCATTAGAACAGACTGTAGATGTGCAGTAGAACAAACTGTAGATGTGCAGTAGAACAGACTGACGATGTGCAGAAGAATAGACTGTAGAGGGCAATAGTTGAGACTTTACACGAGCATTAGAACAGACTGTACATGAGTATTAGAAAAGACTGTAGACATGTTTTAGAACAGACTGTAGAGTTCCACTAGTACAGACTCTAGACGACCATCAGAACAAACTGTAGATGTGCAGTAGAAGAGACTGTAGAGGTGCAGTAGTACAGAAAGTTGACAATTATGAAAAGAGACTGTAGACGTGCAGTAGAACAGACTCTAGACAATTATTAGAAAAGACTGTAGACATCCAGTAGAACAGACTGTAGATGTGCATTAGAGGAAACTGTAGACGTTATTAAAAGAGACTATAGTCGCAGTAGAACAGACTGTAGACGCATACAATAGAACAGACTGTAGTGGTGCAGTTGAACAGATTGTAGACGTGCAGTTGAACAGACTTCATAGCAGCAGTAGTACAGACTCTAGAATGGCTTTAGAACTGATTGTAGACGAGCATTAGAACTGACTGTAGACGACCATTAGAACAGACTGTACATGTGCAGTAGAAGAGATTGTAGATGTGCAGTAGAACAGACTGTGGAGCCGCAGTAGTACACACTCTAGACTGGCATTAGAACAGACTGTAGACTTGCAGTAGAACAGACTGACAATGCTTCAGAGGAATAGACTTTAGTGGTGCAGT
>JALDNG010003870.1:0-19548 GCA_024349245.1 Neodontobutis hainanensis
CTGTTGTGTGTCTGTCGTGTGTCTGTCGTGTCTCTGTTGTGTCTCTGTTGTGTGTTGTCTGTGTGTCGTGTGTCTGTCGTGTCTCTGTTGTGTCTGTGTCGTGTCTGTATTGTTGTGTGTCTGTCGTGTCTCTGTGGGTGTTTCTGTCGTGTATCTGTCGTGTGTCTGTCGTGTCTCTGTGTGTGTGTCTGTGGGTGTATCTGTGTGTGTCTGTCGTGTCTCTGTCGTGTGTTTGTCGTGTGTTTTGTTGTGTGTCTGTCGTGTTTCTGTCATGTCTGTGTGTCTCTGTGTGTGTCTGTCGTGTCTCTGTTGTGTGTCTGTCGTGTCTCTGTGTCTGTTTGTGTGTGTCTGTCGTGTGTATCTGTCATTGTCTCTGTGTGTCTCTGTTGTGTGTCTGTTGTGTGTTCTGTCTGTGTGTCTGTCGTGTGTTGTCTGTCTGTGGGTGTGTCTGTGTGTCTCTGTGTGTATTGTCTGTCGTGTGTCTCTGTTGTGTGTGTCTGTCATGTGTCTGTGGGTGTGTCTGTCGTGTGTCTCTGTTGTGTGTTTGTCTGTCGTGTCTCTGTTGTGTGTCTGTCGTGTATCTGTCATGTGTCTGTTGTGTCTCTGTTGTGTGTCTGTCGTGTGTGTCTGTCGTGTGTCTGTCGTGTGTCTGTCGTGTGTCTGTCGTGTGTTTGTTGTGTGTCTGTGTGTTCTGTCTGTGTGTCTGTCGTGTCTCTGTCGTGTGTCTGTGTGTCTCTGTTGTGTGTTTGTCTGTGTGTCTCTGTTGTGTGTCTGTGGGTGTGTCTGTTGTGTGTCTGTCGTGTGTCTCTGTCATGTGTCTGTCTGTCATGTGTCTGTTATTGTCTGTGTGTGTCTGTCGTGTGTCTGTCATTATTGTCTGTTGTGTCTCTGTTGTGTGTCTGTGTGTGTGTGTCTGTCGTGTGTCTGTCGTGTTTCTGTTGTGTGTCTGTGGTGTGTCTCTGTGTGTCTCTGTCTGTGTGTCTGTGGTGTGTCTGTCGTGTCTCTGTTGTGTGTTCTGTGGGTGTGTTTGTTGTGTGTCTGTTGTGTTTCTGTCGTGTGTCTGTCGTGTGTCTCTGTGGTAGTGTGTCTGTCGTGTCTCTGTTGTGTGTTGTCGTGTGTCTGTCGTGTGTTCTGTCGTGTATCTGTCATGTGTCTGTTGTGTCTCTGTCGTGTGTCTGTCGTGTCTCTGTTGTGTGTGTGTGTCTGTCGTGTGTGTGTCGTGTCTCTGTGTGTGTCTCTGTTGTGTCTCTGTCGTGTGTCTGTCGTGTCTCTGTTGTGTGTTTGTCGTGTGTTTGTTGTGTGTCTGTTGTGTATCTGTCGTGTGTCTGTCGTGTCTCTGTCGTGTGTCTGTCGTGTATCTGTCGTGTGTCTGTCGTGTGTCTGTCGTGTGTCTGTCGTGCGTCTGTCGTGTCTCTGTTGTGTGTCTGTCGTGTATCTGTCATGTGTATGTCGTGACTCTGTTGTGTGTCTGTCGTGTGTCTGTCGTGTGTCTGTCGTGTCTCTGTCGTGTGTCTGTCGTGTCTCTGTTGTGTGTCTGTCGTGTCTCTATCGTGTGTCTGCCATGTATCTGTCGTGTGTCTGTCGTGTCTCTGTCGTGTGTCTGTCGTGTATCTGTCGTGTGTCTGTCGTGTCTCTGTTGTGTGTCTGTCGTGTATCTGTCGTGTGTCTGTCGTGTCTCTGTCGTGTTTCTGTTGTGTATCTGTCGTGTGTCTGTCGTGTGTCTGTTGTGTCTCTGTCGTGTGTCTGTCGTGTGTCTCTGTCGTGTGTCTGTCGTGTCTCTGTTGTGTGTCTGTCGTGTATCTGTCGTGTGTCTGTCGTGTCTCTGTTGTGTGTCTGTCGTGTGTCTGTTGTGTGTCTGTCGTGTGTCTGTCGTGTCTCTGTCGTGTGTCTGTCGTGTGTCTCTGTCGTGTGTCTGTCGTGTGTTTGTTGTGTGTCTGTCGTGTTTCTGTCATGTCTGTCGTGTCTCTGTCGTGTGTCTGTCGTGTCTCTGTCGTGTGTCTGTCGTGTCTCTGTCGTGTGTCTGTCGTGTATCTGTCGTGTGTCTGTCGTGTCTCTGTTGTGTGTCTGTCGTGTGTCTGTCGTGTCTCTGTCATGTGTTTCTGTCGTGTGTCTGTTGTGTCTCTGTCGTGTGTCTGTTGTGTATCTGTCGTGTGTCTGTCGTGTCTCTGTTGTGTGTTTTCTCATGTGTTTGTTGTGTGTCTGTTGTGTTTCTGTGTCGTGTGTCTGTCGTGTCTCTGTATGTCTGTCTGTCTGTTCTCTGTTGTGTGTGTCTGTGTGTATCTGTTGTGTGTCTGTGTCTGTGTATCTGTTGTGTGTGTTGTCGTGTCTCTGTTTGTTGTGTGTCTGTCGTGTCTCTGTCTGTGTTTCTGTCTGTCATTGTCTGTTGTTGTGTTGTTGTGTGTGTCTGTGTGTCTCTGTTGTGTGTCTGTCGTGTCTCTGTCGTGTGTCTGTCGTGTCTCTGTTGTGTGTTTGTGTCGTGTCTCTGTTGTGTGTCTGTCGTGTATCTGTGGGTGTCTGTCGGGTGTCTCTGTCGTGTGTCTGTCATTGTGTCTGTCGTGTGTCTGTCGTGTGTCTGTCGTGTCTCTGTGGGTGTGTCTGTCGTGTCTGTCTGTCGTGTGTCTGTGTGTGTCTCTGTCGTGTGTCTGTCGTGTCTCTGTTGTGTGTCTGTGTCGTGTCTCTGTGTGTGTCTGTCGTGTGTTCTGTTGTGTGTCTGTCGTGTCTCTGTCATGTGTCTGTTGTCTGTGTGTCTGCTGTGTGTCTCTGTGTGTGTTTGTCGTGTGTTTGTTGTGTGTCTGTGTGTGTTTCTGTCATGTCTGTCTGTGTGTCTCTGTGTGTGTCTGTCGTGTCTCTGTGGTGTGTCTGTGTCGTGTCTCTGTCTGTGTGTCTGTGGGTGTATCTGTCGTGGTGTGTCTGTCAAGTCTCTGTTGTGTGTTTGTCATGTGTGTTTGTTGTGTGTCTGTCGTGTGTCTCTGTCGTGTGTCTGTGGGTGTATCTGTCGTGTGTCTGTCAGTGTCTCTGTTGTGTGTCTGTCGTGTGTCTTGGTGTGTCTGTTGTGTTTCTGTCGTGTGTCTGTCGTGTCTCTGTGTCTGTTGTCTGTGTGTCTCTGTGTCATGTGTGTCTGTCGTGTCTCTGTGTTGTGTGTCTGTGGTGTGTCTGTCGTGTGTCTGTCGTGTCTCTGTTGTGTGTTTGGTGTGTCTGTCGTGTTTCTGTCATGTCTGTGTGTGTCTGTCGTGTCTCTGTTGTGTGTCCGTTGTGTGTCTGTCGTGTCTCTGTCGTGTGTCTGCCATGTATCTGTCGTGTGTCTGTCGTGTCTCTGTTGTGTGTTTGTCGTGTGTTTGTTGTGTGTCTGTTGTGTTTCTGTCTGTCGTGTGTCTGTCGTGTCTCTGTCGTCTGTCTGTCGTGTATCTGTCTGTGTGTCTGTCGTGTATCTGTCATGTGTCTGTGTGTGTCTGTGTGTGTCTCTGTGGGTGTGTCTGTGTCTGTGTCTGTTGTGTCTCTGTCGTGTGTTCTGTTTGTTCTGTGTGTGTCTGTCGTGTGTCTGTTGTGTGTGTCTGTCGTGTGTCTGTGTTGTGTCTTGTCGTGTGTCTGTTGTGTGTCTGTTGTGTATCTGTCTGTGTGTCTGTCATTGTCTCTGTCTGTGGGTGTCTGTGTGTATTGTCTCTGTGTCTGTCTGTCTGTCGTGTGTCTGTGGTGTGTGTGTCTGTCGTGTTGTCTGTTGTGTTCTGTCATGTGTCTGTATGTGTGTATCTGTCGTGTGTCTGTTGTGTATCTCTGTTGTGTGTCTGTCGTGTCTCTGTTGTGTGTCTGTCGTGTCTGTGTGTATCTTGTTGTGTGTCTGTCGTGTGTCTGTTGTGTGTCTGTGTCGTGTCTCGTGTGTCTCTGTCGTGTTTCTGTCATGTCTCGTGTGTCTCTGTCGTGTGTCTGTCGTTTCTCTGTCGTGTGTCTGTCCTGTCTCTGTCGTGTGTCTGTCGTGTATCTGTCGTGTGTGTTGTGTCTCTGTTGTGTGTTTGTCGTGTGTTTGTTGTGTGTCTGTCGTGTGTCTGTCGTGTGTCTGTCGTGTATCTGTCGTGTGTCTGTCGTGTCTCTGTTGTGTGTCTGTCGTGTCTCTGTCGTGTGTCTGTCATGTATCTGTTGTGTGTCTGTCGTGTCTCTGTCGTGTGTCTGTCGTGTATCTGTCGTGTGTCTGTCATGTCTCTGTTGTGGTGTATTCTGTTTCTGTTGTGTGTCTTGTTGTGTGTCTGTTGTGTTTCTGTCGTGTGTCTGTGTGTCTGTCGTCTCTGTTGTGTGTCTGTCGTGTTTCTGTCATGTGTCTGTCGTGTCTCTGTCGTGTGTCTGTCGTGTCTCTGTCGTGTGTCTGTCGTGTCTCTGTCGTGTGTCTGTGTCTCTGTTGTGTGTTTGTCGTGTGTTTGTTGTGTGTCTGTCGTGTTTCTGTCATGTCTGTCGTGTCTCTGTCGTGTGTCTGTCGTGTCTCTGTTGTGTGTCTGTCGTGTGTCTGTTGTGTCTCTGTTGTGTGTCTGTCGTGTATCTGTCGTGTGTCTGTCATGTCTCTGTTGTGTGTTTCTCGTGTGTTTGTTGTGTGTCTGTTGTGTTTCTGTCGTGTGTCTGTCGTGTCTCTGTCGTCTGTCTGTCGTGTATCTGTCATAAATCTGTCGTGTCTCTGTGTGTGTCTGTCTGTGTATCTGTCATGTCTGTCGTGTCTCTGTTGTGTGTCTGTCGTGTATCTGTCATGTGTCTGTCGTGTATCTGTTGTGTGTTTGTCGTGTGTTTGTTGTGTGTCTGTCGTGTCTCTGTCGTGTGTTCTGTCGTGTCTCTGTTGTGTGTTTGTTGTGTGTATGTCGTGTTTCTGTCATGTGTCTGTCATGTCTCTGTCGTGTGTCTGTCGTGTCTCTGTTGTGTGTCTTGTCGTGTCTCTGTTGTGTGTCTGTTGTGTATCTGTGTCGTGTGTCTGTCGTGTCTCTGTGTTGTGTATCTGTCGTGGTCTGTTGTGTGTGTGTCGTGTGTGTCTGTCGTGTGTCTGTCGTGTGTCTGTCTGTGTGTGTCTGTCGTGTGTCTGTCGTGTCTCTGTCGTGTGTCTGTGCGTGTATCTGTCGTGTGTCTGTTGTGTGTCTGTCGTGTCTCTGTCTGTGTGTTTCTGTCGTGTGTCTGTCGTGTGTCTGTTGTGTGTCTGTCATGTGTTTGTTGTGTGTCTGTCTGTGTCTGTCGTGTCTCTGTCATGTTGTCTGTGTCTATGTGTCTGTCGTGTGTGTATCTGTCATGTGTCTGTGTTGTCTCTGTTGTGTCTCTGTGTGTGTGTCTGTCGTGTATCTGTCGTGTGTCTGTCGTGTCTCTGTTGTGTGTTGTCTCGTGTGTTTGTTGTGTGTCTGTTGTGTTCTGTTGTGTGTCTGTCGTGTCTCTGTCGTGTGTCTGTGTGTCTCTGTCGGTATCTGTCGTGTCTGTGTGTGTCTCTGTGTGTATTGTCTGTGGGTGTGTCTGTCGTGTGTCTGTCGTGTGTCTGTCGTGTATCTGTCATGTGTGTCTGTCGTGTCTCTGTTGTGTGTTTGTCTCTGTCGTGTTGTTGTGTGTGTCTGTCGTGTCTCTGTTGTGTGTCTGTCGTGTCTCTGTTGTGTGTCTGTCGTGTCTATGTGTCTGTTGTGTCTGTCGTGTGTCTGTCGTGTGTTTTGTTGTCGTGTGTCTGTTGTGTGTCTGTCGTGTGTCTGTGTGTGTGTCTCTGTTGTGTCTGTGTGTGTCTGTCGTGTCTCTGTGTGTGTTGTCTGTGTGTCTCTGTTGTGTGTCTGTCGTGTCTCTGTCGTGTTGTGTCTGTCGTGTGTCTCTGTCTCTGTTGTGTGTTGTGGGTGTGTTTGTTGTGTGTCTGTCGTGTTTCTGTCATGTCTGTGGTGTCTCTGTGTGTGTCTGTCGTGTCTCTGTTGTGTGTCTGTGTGTTTCTGTCATGTCTCTGTGGTGTCTCTGTGTGTGTCTGTTGTGTCTCTGTGTGTGTCTGTCATGTCTCTGTTGTGTGTCTGTGGGTGTGTCTGTCATGTGTGTCTGTCGTGTCTCTGTTGTGTGTCTCTGTCTGTGTCTGTGTGTCTCTGTGTGTGTGTTGTCTGTCGTGTCTCTGTTGTGTGTCTGTCGTGTGTCTCTGTTGTGTGTCTGTCATGTGTCTGTCTGTGTCTGTGTGTCTGTCTCTGTTGTGTGTGTTTGTCGTGTGTGTCTGTTGTGTGTCTGTCGTGTTTCTGTCGTGTGTCTGTCGTGTCTCTGTTGTGTGTCTGTCATTGTGTATCTGTCTGTGGAGTCTGTCGTGTCTCTGTTGTGTGTGTCTGTGTGTGTATCTGTGTGTGTCTGTGGGTGTCTCTGTTGTGTGTTTGTGTGTGTTTGTTGTGTGTCTGTCGTGTTTCTGTCATGTCTGTTGTGTCTCTGTCGTGTGTCTCTGTCGTGTGTCTCTGTTGTGTGTCTTGTGTTTATGTGTCTGTCGTGTGTCTGTGGGTGTGTCTGTCATGTCGTGTATCTGTCGTGTGTCTGTCGGTGTCTCTGTTGTGTGTTCTCGTGTGTTTGTTGTGTGTCTGTTGTGTTTCTGTCGTGTGTCTGTTCTCTGTTGTGTGTCTGTGTGTATCTGTCATGTCTGTCTGTTGTGTGTGTTTGTGTGTGTGTTTGTTGTGTGTTTGTCTTGTGTGTCTGTCGTGTCTCTGTCGTGTGTCTGTCGTGTCTCTGTTGTGTGTCTGTGTTGTCTCTGTGTCTGTCTGTGTCTGTCGTGTGTCTGTCATGTCTCTGTCGTGTGTCTGTGTCGTGTGTGTCTGTTGTGTGTCTGTCGTGTCTCTGTTGTGTGTGTCTGTTGTGTGTCTCTGTTGTGTGTCTGTTGTGTGTCTGTGTGTGTCTGTCGTGTCTGTCGTGTGTCTGTGGGTGTGTCTGTCGTGTCTCTGTCGTGTGTCTGTCTGTGTGTGTCTCTGTTGTGTGTCTGTCTGTCTGTGTGTGTCTGTTGTGTCTGTCGTGTCTCTGTCTGTCTGTCTGTCGTGTATCTGTTGTGTGTCTGTCGTGTGTCTCTGTTGTGTGTCTGTCATGTATCTGTCGTGTGTCTGTCGTGTCTCTGTTGTGTGTTTGTCGTGTGTTTGTTGTGTGTCTGTCGTGTTTCTGTCATGTCTGTCATTGTCTCTGTGGTGTGTCTGTGTCATTATCTGTCTGTGTGTATCTGTCGTGTCTGTCTGTCATGTCTCTGTTGTGTGTATCTGTGTGTTGTGTCTGTGTGTCTGTCGTGTCTGTCTGTCTTGTGTGTTTGTCATGTGTTTGTCTGTGTGTGTCTGTGTGTCTCTGTCGTGTGTCTGTCGTGTCTCTGTGTGTGTGTCTGTCGTGTCTCTGTTGTGTCTTGTGTGTCTGTTGTGTCTCTGTTGTGTGTCTGTCGTGTGTCTCTGTCATGTGTCTGTGTGTATCTGTCATGTGTGTCTGTCGTGTCTCTGTTGTGTGTCTGTCGTTGTCTGTCTGTGTCTGTTGTGTGTTTGTGTCTGTGTGTTTGTTGTGTGTCTGTGTGTGTGTCTGTCTGTGTCTGTTTCGTGTCTCTGTCGTGTGTCTGTGTGTCTCTGTTGTGTGTCTGTGTGTCTCTGTCGTGTGTCTGTCTGTGTATCTGTGTGTGTCTGTCGTGTGTCTGTCGTGTCTCTGTTGTGTGTTTGTTGTGTGTCTGTTGTGTCTCTGTCGTGTGTCTGTCGTGTCTCTGTCGTGTGTCTGTCGTGTATCTGTCATGTGTCTGTCGTGTCTCTGTTGTGTGTCTGTCGTGTATCTGTCATGTGTCTGTCGTGTCTCTGTTGTGTGTCTGTCGTGTATCTGTCATGTGTCTGTCGTGTCTCTGTTGTGTGTTTGTCGTGTGTTTGTTGTGTGTCTGTCGTGTCTCTGTCGTGTGTCTGTCGTGTCTCTGTGTGTCTGTCGTGTCTGTGGGTGTGTCTGTCGTGTGTCTGTCATGTCTCTGTCGTGTCTCTGTCTGTCGTGTATCTGTCGTGTATCTGTCGTGTGTCTGTCGTGTGTTTGTTGTGTGTCTGTCGTGTTTCTGTCATTTCTGTCATTCTGTCGTGTCTCTGTTGTGTGTCTGTGTGTGTCTGTCGTGTGTCTCTGTCGTGTCTCTGTTGTGTGTCTGTCGTGTCTCTGTGGGTGTGTGTCTGTCGTGTATCTGTTGTGTGTCTGTGTCGTGTCTCTGTTGTGTGTCTGTGGGTGTGTCTGTTGTGTGTCTGTGTGTCTGTCGTGTGTCTGTCTCATGTGTTCTGTCGTGTGTCTCTGTTGTGTGTCTGTCGTGTGTCTGTCGTGTGTCTGTCGTGTCTCTGTCGTGTGTCTGTCGTGTGTCTGTCGTGTCTCTGTCGTGTGTCTGTCGTGTCTCTGTTGTGTGTCTGTCGTGTATCTGTGTCTGTATTGTCTGTTGTGTCTCTGTCGTGTGTTTGTCGTGTGTTGTGTGTTGTGTGTCTGTCGTGTCTCTGTCGTGTGTCTGTGTCTGTGTGTCTGTCGTGTGTCTGTCGTGTCTCTGTGGTGTGTCTGTCGTGTCTCTGTGGTGTGTCTGTCTGTCTGTCTTTGTCTGTTGTGTCTCTGTCGTGTGTCTGTCGTGTCTGTCGTGTGTCTGTCGTGTGTCTGTTGTGTCTGTGTGTGTCTCTTGTTGTGTCTGTCTGTCGTGTCTGTCGTGTCTCTGTGTGTCTGTCTCTCTGTTGTGTGTCTGTCGTGTATCTGTCGTGTGTGTGTCTGTCGTGTCTCTGTTGTGTGTTTGTCGTGTGTGTTTGTTGTGTGTCTGTGGTGTGTTTCTGTCGTGTGTCTGTCGTGTCTCTGTGTGTCTGTTGTCTGTCGTCTCTGTTGTGTCTGTCGTGTGTCTGTCGTGTCTCTGTTGGTGTGTGTCTGTCGTGTATCTGTCTGTTGTGTGTCTGTTGTGTTTCTGTCGTGTGTCTGTGGGTGTCTCTCTGTCGTCTGTCTGTCGTGTATCTGTCCTAAATCTTTCGTGTCTCTGTTGTGTGTCTGTTGTGTATCTGTCATGAGTCTGTCGTGTCTCTGTTGTGTGTCTGTCGTGTATCTGTCATGTGTCTGTCGTGTATCTGTTGTGTGTTTGTCGTGTGTTTGTTGTGTGTCTGTCGTGTCTCTGTTGTGTGTTTGTTGTGTGTATGTCGTGTTTCTGTCGTGTGTCTGTCATGTCTCTGTCGTGTGTCTGTCGTGTCTCTGTTGTGTGTTTGTCTGTGTGTTCTGTTGTCTGTGTGTCTGTCTGTGTGTCTGTCGTGTCTCTGTCTGTCGTGTCTCTGTCGTGTGTCTGTCGTGTATCTGTCGTGTGTCTGTCGTGTCTCTGTGTGTGTTCTGTGGGTGTGTCTGTTGTCTGTGTGTCTGTCGTGTCTCTGTTGTGTGTCTGTCGTGTATCTGTCATGTGTCTGTGGGTGTCATCTGTTGTGTGTTTGTCGTGTCTCTTGTTGTGTGTCTGTGTGTGTCTCTCTGTCGTGTGTCTGTCGTGTCTCTGTGTGTCTGTGTGTTTGTCGTGTGTCTGTCGTGTGTCTCTGTCGTGTGTCTGTCGTGTCTCTGTGGTGTGTCTGTCGTGTCTCTGTTGTGTGTCTGTGTGGTGTGTCTGTCTGTGTGTCTGTCGTGTCTCTGTCGTGTGTCTGTCGTGTCTCTGTCATGTGTGTCTGTCGTGTCTCTGTGGTGTGTCTCTGTGGGTGTCTCTGTCGTGTCTCTGTCATTGTGTGTCTGTCGTGTGTCTGTGGGTGTGTCTGTCGTGTCTCTGTCATGTCTCTGTGGTGTGTCTGTGTCTCTGTTGTGTGTTTCTGTGTGTTTGTTGTGTGTCTGTTGTGTTTCTGTCGTGTGTCTGTCGTGTCTCTGTCTGTGTCTGTAGTGTGTCTGTCATGTGTGTCTGTCGTGTCTCTGTTGTGTGTCTGTCTGTGTGTATCTGTCGTGTGTCTGTCGTGTCTCTGTTGTGTGTTGTCTGTGTGTCTGTCGTGTTTCTGTCATGTCTGTTGTGTGTCTCTGTGGTGTGTCTCTGTCTGTGTCTCTGTTGTGTGTCTGTCGTGTCTCTGTGTGTCTGTCGTGTGTCTGTGTGTGTATCTGTCGTGTGTCTGTCGTGTGTCTCTGTTGTGTGTTTGTCTGTTGTGTTTCTGTCGTGTGTCTGTCGTGTCTGTCGTGTGTCTGTCTGTCGTGTATCTGTCATAAATGTCTGTGTCGTGTCTCTGTTGTGTGTCTGTTGTGTATCTGTCTGTGTCTGTCATGTCTCTGTTGTGTGTCTGTCGTGTATCTGTTCATGTGTCTGTCGTGTCTGTATCTGTTGTGTGTTTGTCGTGTGTCTTTGTTGTGTCTCTGTCTGTCTGTCGTGTCTGTCTGTTGTGTCTCTGTTGTGTGTCTGTTGTGTGTCTGTCGTGTTTCTGTCTGTGTGTCTCTGTCTTGTGTGTCTGTCGTGTATCTGTCATGTGTCTGTCGTGTCTCTGTTGTGTGTCTGTCGTGTGTCTGTGTGTGTCTGTCATGTCTCTGTTGTGTGTCTGTGTCTGTGTTTCTGTTGTGTGTCTGTGTATGTGTGTCTCTGTCGTGTGTCTGTCGTGTCTCTGTTGTGTGTCTGTCGTGTATCTGTCATGTGTCTGTCGTGTCTCTGTTGTGTGTCTGTCGTGTGTATCTGTGGGTGTGTCTGTGTTTCTGTCATGTCTGTGTGTGTCTCTGTGTCGTGTGTCTGTCGTGTCTCTGTTGTGTGTCTGTCGTGTGTCTGTCGTGTCTCTGTCGTGTGTCTGTCGTGTTTCTGTCGTGTGTCTGTCATGTCTCTGTTGTGTGTTTGTCGTGTGTTTGTTGTGTGTCTGTCGTGTTTCTGTCATGTGTCTGTCGTGTCTCTGTCGTGTGTCTGTTGTGTATCTGTCGTGTGTCTGTCGTGTCTCTGTTGTGTGTCTGTCGTGTATCTGTCGTGTGTCTGTCGTGTCTCTGTTGTGTGTTTGTCGTGTGTTTGTTGTGTGTCTGTCGTGTATCTGTCGTGTGTCTGTCGTGTCTCTGTTGTGTGTTTGTTGTGTGTTTGTTGTGTGTCTGTCGTGTTTCTGTCATGTGTCTGTCGTGTCTCTGTCGTGTGTCTGTCGTGTATCTGTCGTGTGTCTGTCGTGTCTCTGTTGTGTGTTTGTCTGTGTGTTTGTTGTGTGTCTGTCGTGTCTCTGTTGTGTGTCTGTGTCGTGTCTCTGTTGTGTGTCTGTTGTCGTGTGTCTGTTGTTGTGTGTCTGTCGTGTTTCTGTCATGTCTGTTGTCTCTGTCGTGTGTCTGTGTGTCTCTGTTGTGTGTCTATGTTGTGTGTCTGTCGTGTATCTGTCGTGTGTCTGTGTGTGTCTCTGTCGTGTGTCTGTGTGTATCTGTGTGTGTCTGTCTGTGTCTGTCGTGTGTCTGTTGTGTGTCTGTCTGTGTGTTTGTTGTGTGTCTGCCATGTATCTGTCGTGTGTCTGTCGTGTCTCTGTCTTGTGTGTCTGTTGTGTGTGTCTGTCGTGTCTCTGTTGTGTGTTTGTCATGTGTGTTTGTCTGTGTGTCTGTCGTGTTTCTGTCATGTGTCTGTTGTGTCTCTGTGTGTGTCTTGTCGTGTCTCTGTTGTGTGTCTGTCTGTGTGTCTCTGTCGTGTGTCTGTCGTGTCTCTGTCGTGTGTCTGTCGTGTATCTGTGGGTGTGTCTGTCGTGTCTCTGTTGTGTGTCTGCGTGTCTCTGTGTGTGTTTGTCGTGTGTTTGTTGTGTGTCTGTCGTGTTTCTGTCATGTGTCTGTTGTGTGTCTGTCGTGTGTCTGTCGTGTGTCTGTCGTGTGTCTGTCGTGTCTCTGTTGTGTGTCTGTCGTGTATCTGTCATGTGTCTGTCGTGTCTCTGTTGTGTGTCTGTCGTGTCTCTGTCGTGTGTCTGTCGTGTATCTGTCGTGTGTCTGTCGTGTCTCTGTTGTGTGTCTGTCGTGTGTCTGTCGTGTCTCTGTCGTGTTTCTGTCGTGTGTCTGTCATGTCTCTGTTGTGTGTTTGTCGTGTGTTTGTTGTGTGTCTGTCGTGTTTCTGTCGTGTGTCTGTCGTGTCTCTGTCGTGTGTCTGTCATGTATCTGTCGTGTGTCTGTCGTGTATCTGTCGTGTGTCTGTCGTGTCTCTGTTGTGTGTTTGTCGTGTGTTTGTTGTGTGTCTGTCGTGTTTCTGTCATGTCTGTTTCTGTCGTGTGTTTGTCTGTGTGTGTCTGTCGTGTCTCTGTTGTGTGTCTGTCGTGTGTCTCTGTTGTGTGTCTGTTGTGTGTCTGTTGTGTATCTGTCGTGTGTCTGTCATGTCTCTGTTGTGTGTTTCTCGTGTGTTTGTTGTGTGTCTGTTGTGTTTCTGTCGTGTGTCTGTCGTGTCTCTGTCGTCTGTCTGTCGTGTATCTGTCATAAATCTGTCGTGTCTCTGTTGTGTGTCTGTTGTGTATCTGTCATGAGTCTGTCGTGTCTCTGTTGTGTGTCTGTCGTGTATCTGTCATGTGTCTGTCGTGTATCTGTTGTGTGTTTGTCGTGTGTTTGTTGTGTGTCTGTCGTGTCTCTGTCGTGTTTCTGTCGTGTCTCTGTTGTGTGTTTGTTGTGTGTATGTCGTGTTTCTGTCGTGTGTCTGTCATGTCTCTGTCGTGTGTCTGTCGTGTATCTGTCGTGTGTCTGTCGTGTCTCTGTTGTGTCTGTGTGTATCTGTCGTGTGTCTGTCGTGTCTGTGTGTCTGTCGTGTCTCTGTTGTGTCTCTGTCGTGTGTCTGTCATGTGTCTGTCGTGTCTCTGTCGTGTGTCTGTCGTGTATCTGTCGTGTGTCTGTCGTGTCTCTGTCGTGTGTCTGTCGTGTATCTGTCGTGTGTCTGTCGTGTCTCTGTTGTGTGTTGTGTCTGTCGTGTGTCTGTCATGTGTCTGTGGGTGTGTCTGTCGTGTGTTTGTCGTGTGTTTGTTGTGTGTCTGTCGTGTTTCTGTCGTGTCTCTGTCGTGTGTCTGTCGTGTCTCTGTCGTGTGTCTGTCGTGTCTCTGTCATGTGTCTGTCGTGTATCTGTCGTGTGTCTGTCGTGTCTCTGTTGTGTGTTTGTCGTGTGTTTGTTGTGTGTCTGTCGTGTCTCTGTCGTGTGTCTGTCGTGTCTCTGTTGTGTGTCTGTCGTGTCTCTGTTGTGTGTCTGTTGTGTCTCTGTCGTGTTTCTGTCGTGTGTCTGTCGTGTCTCTGTCGTGTGTCTGTCGTGTGTCTGTCGTGTCTCTGTTGTGTGTTTGTTGTGTTTCTGTCGTGTGTCTGTCGTGTCTCTGTCGTCTGTCTGTCGTGTATCTGTCATGAGTCTGTCGTGTCTCTGTTGTGTGTCTGTCGTGTATCTGTCGTGTGTCTGTCGTGTCTCTGTTGTGTGTTTGTCGTGTGTTTGTTGTGTGTCTGTCGTGTTTCTGTCATGTCTGTTGTGTCTCTGTCGTGTGTCTGTCGTGTCTCTGTCGTGTGTCTGTCGTGTGTCTGTCGTGTCTCTGTCGTGTGTCTGTCGTGTATCTGTCGTGTGTCTGTCATGTCTCTGTTGTGTGTTTGTCGTGTGTTTGTTGTGTGTCTGTCGTGTTTCTGTCATGTGTCTGTCGTGTCTCTGTCGTGTGTCTGTCGTGTATCTGTCGTGTCTCTGTTGTGTGTCTGTCGTGTATCTGTCATGTGTCTGTCGTGTCTCTGTTGTGTGTCTGTCGTGTATCTGTCATGTGTCTGTCGTGTCTCTGTTGTGTGTCTGTCGTGTATCTGTCGTGTGTCTGTCGTGTGTCTCTGTCGTGTGTCTGTCGTGTGTCTGTTGTGTTTGTCGTGTCTCTGTGTGTGTCTGTGTGTTCTGTCGTGTGTCTGTCATGTCTCTGTGGGTGTCTCTGTCGTGTGTCTGTGTGTGTCTCTGTTGTGTCTGTCTGTTGTGTGTCTGTCGTGTTTCTGTCATGTGTCTGTCGTGTGTCTCTGTCGTGTGTCTGTCGTGTGTCTATCTGTCGTGTCTCTGTGTGTGTCTGTCATGTATCTGTCGTGTGTCTGTCGTGTCTCTGTGTGTGTCTGTGGTGTGTATCTGTCGTGTGTGTCTGTCATGTGTCTGTTTGTTGTGTGTGTTTGTGTGTGTTTGTTGTGTGTCTGTCGTGTTTCTGTCATGTCTGTCTGTCGTGTCTCTGTTGTGTGTCTGTCTCGTGTGTCTGTCGTGTCTCTGTCGTTGTGTGTCTGTCGTGTCTCTGTCGTGTGTCTGTCGTGTATCTGTCGTGTGTCTGTCGTGTCTCTGTTGTGTGTTTGTCGTGTGTTTGTTGTGTGTCTGTCGTGTCTCTGTCGTGTGTCTGTTGTGTATCTGTCGTGTGTCTGTCATGACTCTGTTGTGTGTCTGTCTTGTGTCTGTCGTGTCTCTGTCATGTGTTTCTGTCGTGTGTGTGTCTGTCTGTCTGTGTCTCTGTTGTGTCTGTCGTGTATATGTCGTGTGTCTGTCATGTCTCTGTTGTGTGTGTCTGTCGTGTATCTGTCGTGTGTCTGTCGTGTCTCTGTTGTGTGTCTGTCTTGTGTTGTGTGTCTGTCGTGTGTCTGTCGTGTCTCTGTCATGTCTCTGTCGTGTCTCTGTCGTGTGTCTGTCATGTATATGTCGTGTGTCTGTCATGTCTCTGTTGTGTGTTTGTCGTGTTTTTGTTGTGTGTCTATTGTGTTTCTGTCATGTGTCTGTCGTGTCTCTGTCGTGTGTCTGTCGTGTATCTGTCGTGTCTCTGTTGTGTGTCTGTCGTGTATCTGTCGTGTGTCTGTCGTGTCTCTGTTGTGTGTTTGTCGTGTGTTTGTTGTGTGTCTGTCGTGTTTCTGTCATGTCTGTCGTGTCTCTGTCGTGTGTCTGTCGTGTCTCTGTTGTGTGTCTGTCGTGTGTCTGTCGTGTCTCTGTTGTGTGTCTTTGTCGTGTATCTGTCGTGTGTCTGTCATGTCTCTGTTGTGTGTTTGTCGTGTGTTTGTTGTGTGTCTGTCGTGTTTCTGTCGTGTGTCTGTCGTGTCTCTGTCGTGTGTCTGTCGTGTATCTGTCATGTGTCTGTCGTGTCTCTGTTGTGTGTCTGTCGTGTATCTGTCATGTCTGTCGTGTCTCTGTTGTGTGTCTGTGTCGTGTATCTGTCGTGTGTCTGTCGTGTTTCTGTTGTGTGTTTGTCGTGTGTTTGTTGTGTGTCTGTCATGTCTCTGTCGTGTGTGTCTGTTGTGTCTCTGTTGTGTGTTTGTTGTGTGTATGTCGTGTTTCTGTCGTGTGTCTGTCGTGTCTCTGTCGTGTGTCTGTCGTGTCTCTGTTGTGTGTCTGTCGTGTCTCTGTTGTGTGTCTGTTGTGTATCTGTCGTGTGTCTGTCGTGTCTCTGTTGTGTGTTTGTCGTGGATCTGTGTGTGTGTCTGTGGGTGTCTCTGTCGTGTCTCTGTTGTGTGTCTGTCGTGTATCTGTCGTGTGTCTGTGTGTCTCTGTGTGTATTGTTGTCGTGTGTTTGTTGTGTGTCTGTCGTGTTTCTGTCATGTCTGTCGTGTGTCTGTCGTGTGTGTGTCTGTCTGTCGTGTCTCTCTGTCTGTGTGTGTCTTGTCTGTGTGTCTCTGTCGTGTGTCTGTCGTGTATCTGTCATGTGTCTGTGGGTGTCTGTCGTGTGTCTGCCGTGTATCTGTCGTGTGTCTGTCGTGTCTCTGTTGTGTGTTTGTCGTGTGTTTGTTGTGTGTCTGTCATGTGTTTCTGTCGTGTGTCTGTCGTGTGTCTCTGTTGTGTGTCTGTGGGTGTGTCTGTGGGTGTGTCTGTCATGTCTCTGTTGTGTGTTTGTCTGTGTGTTTGTTGTGTGTCTGTTGTGTCTCTGTCGTGTGTCTGTCGTGTATCTGTCGTGTCTCGTCTGTGTCTGTGTGTCTCTGTTGTGTGTCTGTCGTGTGTTTGTTGTGTGTCTGTCGTGTGTTTCTGTCATGTCTGTGTGTCTCTGTCGTGTGTCTGTGTCTGTTGTGTCTGTCGTGTATTGTCTGTGGTGTCTCTGTCGTGTTCTGGTGTGTTTGTCGTGTGTTTGTTGTGTCTCTGTCATGTTTCTGTCGTGTGTCTGTCGTGTCTCTGTTGTGTGTCTGTCGTGTATCTGTCGTGTGTCTGTCATGTCTCTGTTGTGTGTCTCTGGGTGTGTTGTGTTGTGTGTCTGTCGTGTCTCTGTCGTGTGTCTGTCGTGTATCTGTCGTGTGTCTGTCGTGTCTCTGTTGTGTGTTTGTCGTGTGTTTGTTGTGTGTCTGTCGTGTTTCTGTCATGTCTGTTGTGTCTCTGTCGTGTGTCTGTCGTGTCTCTGTCGTGTGTCTGTTGTGTGTCTGTCGTGTCTCTGTCATGTTTCTGTCGTGTGTCTGTCGTGTCTCTGTCGTGTGTCTGTCGTGTGTCTGTCATGTCTCTGTTGTGTGTCTGTGTGTTTGTTGTGTGTCTGTTGTGTTTCTGTCGTGTGTCTGTGTCTGTCGTGTCTCTGTCGTCTGTCTGTCGTGTATCTGTCATGTGTCTGTCGTGTCTCTGTTGTGTGTCTGTCGTGTATCTGTGTCTCTCTGTTGTGTGTTTGTGTGTGTTTGTTGTGTGTCTGTCTGTCTGTGTTCTGTTTGTCTGTCATGTCTCTGTTGTGTCTGTCTGTCGTGTGTCTGTCTGTGTCTCTGTTGTGTGTCTGTTGTGTGTCTGTCGTGTCTCTGTTGTGTTTCTGTCGTGTCTCTGTTGTGTGTCTGTCGTGTGTGTCTGTTCGTGTTTCTGTCGTGTCTCTGTGTCGTGTCTCTGTCGTGTGTCTCTGTGTCTCTGTTGTGTGTCTGTGT
This sequence comes from Neodontobutis hainanensis, assembly GCA_024349245.1. Classification (NCBI taxonomy): domain Eukaryota; kingdom Metazoa; phylum Chordata; class Actinopteri; order Gobiiformes; family Odontobutidae; genus Neodontobutis; species Neodontobutis hainanensis. The sequence continues at coordinate 16,666 of JALDNG010003870.1, forward strand.
GTCTGTTGTGTGTCTGTCGTGTCTCTGTTGTGTGTCTCTGTCGTGTGTCTGTCGTGTGTCTGTCTGTCGTGTGTCTGTGGGTGTGTCTGTGGGTGTGTCTGTCGTGTGTATCTGTCGTGTGTCTGTCGTGTCTCTGTGTGTGTCTGTGTCTTGTGTTGTGTGTCTGTCGTGTTTCTGTCATGTCTGTCGTGTCTGTGTGTGTGTCTGTCTGTGTGTCTCTGTTGTGTGTCTGTCGTGTCTCTGTCATTGTGTCTGTCGTGTCTCTGTCTGTGTGTCTGTCGTGTGTCTGTGTCGTGTGTCTGTCGTGTGTCTGTCGTGTCTCTGTCGTGTGTCTGTCGTGTGTTTGTCTCTGTCGTGTGTCTGTTGTGTGTGTCTCTGTTGTGTGTCTGTCGTGTCTCTGTCGTGTGTCTGCCATGTATCTGTTGTGTGTCTGTCGTGTCTCTGTCATGTGTCTGTCGTGTATCTGTCGTGTGTCTGTCGTGTCTCTGTTGTGTTTGTCGTGTGTTTGTTGTGTGTCTGTCGTGTTTCTGTCATGTCTGTTGTGTCTCTGTCGTGTGTCTGTCGTGTCTCTGTCGTGTGTCTGTCCTGTCTCTGTCGTGTTTCTGCCGTGTATCTGTCGTGTGTCTGTCGTGTCTGTTGTGTGTATCTGTGTGTTTGTTATTGTGTGTCTGTTGTGTTTCTGTCGTGTGTCTGTGTGTCTCTGTCGTCTGTCTGTCTCTCTGTTGTGTGTCTGTCGTGTCTCTGTGTCTGTCTGTCTGTGTGTCTGTGTATTTCTGTGTGTCTGTCTGTATTGTCTGTGTCGTGTGTCTGTGGGTGTGTCTGTTTTGTGGTGTATCTGTGTGTGTCTGTGGTCGTGTCTTTGTTGTGTGTCTGTTGTGTTCTGTTGTGTGTCTGTGTGTCTCTGTTGTGTGTCTGTCGTGTGTCTCTGTCGTGTGTCTGTGGGTGTCTCTGTTGTGTGTCTCTGTGGGTCTCTGTTGTGTCTGTCGTGTCTCTGTTGTGTGTCTGTTGTGTCTCTGTGTGTGTCTGTTGTGTATCTGTCTGTGTGTCTGTGGAGTGTATCTGTCTGTGTATGTCTGTCATGTCTCTGTGGGTGTGTCTGTTGTCTGTGTGTCTCTGTTGTGTGTCTGTCGTGTCTCTGTGTGTGTGTCTGTCGTGTATCTGTCGTGTGTCTGTCGTGTCTCTGTCGTGTGTCTCTGTCTGTCTGTGTTTGTCTGTGTGTGTGTCTGTTGTGTGTCTCTGTCGTGTGTCTGTCGTGTCTCTGTGTGTGTCTGTGGGTGTATCTGTCGTGTGTCTGTCGTGTCTCTGTGTGTATCTGTCGTGTGTCTCTGTGTCTGTGTGTCTGTCATGTGTGTCTGTGTGTGTCTGTTGTGTGTCTGTTATGTCTGTGGGTGTCTCTGTCTGTGTCTTGTCTCTGTGGGTGTCTCTGTTGTGTGTCTGTGGGTGTGTCTGTCGTGTGTCTGTGGGTGTCTCTGTCGTGTGTTTCTGTGTGTCTGTCATGTTGTGTCTGTGGGTGTTTCTGTCATGTCTTCTGTGTGTCTGTCGTGTGTCTGTCGTGTCTCTGTTGTGTGTCTGTCGTGTCTCTATCGTGTGTCTGCCATGTATCTGTCGTGTGTCTGTCGTGTCTCTGTCGTGTATCTGTCGTGTGTCTGTCGTGTCTCTGTTGTGTGTTTGTCGTGTGTTTGTTGTGTGTCTGTCGTGTTTCTGTCATGTCTCCTGTGTCTCTGTCGTGTGTCTGTCGTTTCTCTGTCGTGTGTCTGTCGTGTGTCTGTTGTGTCTCTGTCGTGTGTCTGTCGTGTATCTGTCGTGTGTCTGTCATGTCTCTGTTGTGTGTCTGTTGTGTTTCTGTCGTGTGTCTGTGGTGTGTCTCTGTGTCGTCTGTCTGTCGTGTATCTGTCATGGAGTCTGTCGTGTCTCTGTTGTGTGTCTGTGTATCTGTCTGTGAGTCTGTCGTGTCTCTGTTGTGTGTCTGTCGTGTCTCTGTTGTGTGTCTGTCGTGTCTCTGTCGTGTGTCTGTCGTGTGTCTGTGTCGTGTGTCTGTCGTGTTCTGTCATGTGTCTGTGTGTCTCTGTGTGTGTGTCATTGTCTGTGTGTGTCTGTCGTGTTTCTGTCTGTGTGTGTGTCTCTGTGGGTGTGTCTGTCGTGTATCTGTCGTGTGTCTGTGGAGTGTCTCTGTCGTGTTGTCTGTGTGTATCTGTCATGTGTCTGTCGTGTCTCTGTCGTGTGTGTCTGTGTCGTGTGTCTGTCGTGTCTCTGTGGGTGTGTCTGTTGTGTGTTTGTCGTGTGTTTGTTGTGTGTCTGTCATGTTTCTGTGTTGTCTGTAGTGTCTCTGTTGTGTCTCTGTTGTGTGTCTGTCGTGTATCTGTCGGTGTGTCTGTCATGTCTCTGTCTTGTGTGTCTGTCGTGTTTCTGTCATGTCTGTCTGTGTGTCTCTGTGGTGTCTGTCGTGTCTCTGTTGTGTCTGTCGTGTGTCTGTCGTGTCTCTGTTGTGTGTGTCTGTCATGTGTTGTCGTGTCTGTCGTGTGTCTGTCGTGTGTCTGTCGTGTCTCTGTGGGTGTGTCTGTGTCGTGTCTCTGTTGTGTGTCTGTCATGTCTCTGTCGTGTCTCTGTCGTGTGTCTGTGTCGTGTGTCTCTGTCGTGTGTCTGTCGTGTCTCTGTTGTGTGTCTGTCATGTGTGTTCTGTGTGTGTCTGTCGTGTTTCTGTTGTGTGTCTGTCGTGTCTATGTCGTGTGTGTCTCTGTCGTGTGTCTCTGTTGTGTGTCTCTGTCGTGTGTCTGTCATGTCTCTGTTGTGTGTCTGTCATGTATCTGTCATGTGTCTGTCGTGTGTTCTGTCATGTGTCTGTCGTGTCTCTGTCTGTGTGTCTCTGTCGTGTGTCTGTCGTGT
>JALDNG010003871.1:0-22949 GCA_024349245.1 Neodontobutis hainanensis
ATTTGTGAGTTTCTGTTGTCAATTTGATTTTAAAAGTTTTACAATAAATGTCTTTACCCATCCACTAACTATGATTAAAAGAAAGGTTTTTGTGTTATCATTGATATTCTCTGAAATACGGCCCGTAAACTTATGTGCACAACTGTGTGAGTTCTCATGAGCTGGGAAGGAAAAGGTACATAGTGTTGCTTGTTACAAACAGCAGGTGGAGCTGGGTCAGCTAGGATTTCCTCTTGCTGCAGAGTCATGTTGCTGGCCAGGTTAGTTTAACCCTGTGCAAATGCCGCAATGTTGTTTATCTCTGTTTGTATGACATCTTCTGTAATTTGACTCCAGATTGAAGATTAAAGGCAAAAGACCGAATATATTCTTAAAGGGGAACTCAACACCTTTTCAGAGCTCAACTCAACCCACAAAATAAATTTGAAAAGTCCTGGTAAAGTGGGCTGAGAGACAGAGGAGACAAGCCTTGGCAGCAACATAGACTGATAAACTGTAAGAAATAAAATAAAAACAATGCTTTAGAGGAATTTGGATGTGGCTATAGACACAATGAGACAGAAATCGACTTGAACAGAGAAAAATAACAAACAAACAACCTGACCCAATGAGAGGCCTAGTTCTGACAGAGACTGCCCCCTGGTGGGCGTTAGCTTATAGATGCTGGACAAAGGTTTAAATAAATAACTTTTTTTTTTTTTTTTTGACAAAATGACATGGTGAGACATACATGCAACCATATTTGGAACTTTCTGTAATGAAAAGGCTGTTTGAATTTAACATGGCAAATATTTGTATTGTTTGTTTTGGCATTGGGCCTTTTGTAAGGGCTGTATCTAAGAAATCCAAGAGCCATCTTTGTGTTTTGACAGCCTGTGTGGTGCTACAAAACTTATCTTTTATGAGGCTTATGGCCGATGGTAGGAAACTCTTCTTTAATGTCTGAGTCCAGGCCAAAAAGAGCACAAGTGCGTTCCAGAAGGAAGCCACTGAAACTGATTAAGACCAGTGTGGTGGATGTTCCCCAGAACCCGTCAGTGAAGATGTTAGATATCTTCAAGTCCAAGATGGAGTCAAGTCCAAGATGGAGTAAAATATACATTTTTATGCTACATTGTTGGTGTGTACAATTTACAACAAATGGAATGGAACTTTTGAAAATCCAGGCAGGCTTTGAACAACTTGCTTCCAGTGAATTACACTTCTGACCAACTCACACAGTCGCTCATCAAAAAGTTAGTATCTGTAAGCTTTGGAAAAGTACAGACCAAATGAACACAGAGTATGGACAGAAGGCTGTGCCTTATTTAAGATTTTCTGTCTTAACAGTACAGCTTTTGACCCTAACGGTGCCTCTACCTCTCCCACATAGAGGCAACCACTGGGCTCTAGTCTGAGAGATATCAGATAGATGCCATTAAAGACGTAGCCTGGTTCATTAAATGTTACATCAACACTGTGGTTGAATGGGTGACACAGTGCTGCTAAAGGGGATATCTCAACCTGCTGTAAACTAGAAGCATAAATCACTGAAGTTTACAGCCTGTCCTGTTTGAACAAGTTGCTGCACGACACTTATCCCAATGGAACACACAGGGCTCCGAAGAAGGCGCTGAGTTTGCACCGTCTCCAAAATTTGTTTGTAGTGAAAACACAGAAAGTAAATGGTCTGAGAGAAACAGGAAGTGGGTGAGAACAACACAAGCGTCTTTAGAGCTTGTTTTGCGTAATGTGCTCAAATGAAATAGGCCTATGTTTGTTAAAGATATCTACCCATGTTTAACCGGTTCGTCTGTGCATAGCATATCAGTGTGGTGTAACAGTATACAAATTAAGTCTTTGTACAGTAGATTATTGATATTGGCAATGCATTCTGGGAATATATTTTGGAGAAAAAGTGAAAAATAAATGAAAACAGCACTAAGTGAAAACAAAAAGCGCATGGCTGATTAGCATAAATCAATACTGTAACTCCACTGTGGAAACTACTTCAGACCAGGTCACGCTATAAAACTCTTTACAGACCTACAAGCTTTAAAAATGGATATGTATCTTGCAACTTTAGTGACTTTGGAATTTAGAAGCAACAAGGTAATAACAGCTCAGTTACTGTGAAATTAAAGTGGTAAATAAAGTCCGTTTGATCATGTCTTATTCACTTTTTACTGCTAACATGGCAAATGGAACGCTTTAAGTCACATGGCGTCCAGAGCATTCACTGAACAATACAAAGAACAGAGAGCACACTGGTTTGGACAGAAATGGTTGCTGACAGTTTTCCAAATTAGAGGATTTACACTGTTCTGTTATTATTTGTTGTCATAGTTAGTGAATAGCTGTTGACTGAATTTCCTCATCTCAACTGGACGTGCTAGCTAACCATGAGCTAATATTATAGCTGTGTGACAAACCAACCACAAATAATTTTTTGACTGTGTTTTTTGTGTTTAATAGATTTGACATTGATTCAAACTCATTTTTACTTTTATAAGATTTAATCTGTATTATATAACAAAAGAATGTGCTAACGGGGAAGATTTTAAATCCTCCCTTACGGTAAGTCACATGGCAGACTCAGGCAGGGGCAAGAAATAAAAAAGGACACTCACTGCTCAAGATAGGCCCACCACCAAATCCCTGTGAGTGCACCATGTGTGACTGAATGGAAATGGATTCCATGTATGTATCATGCTGAGGTTACCATTAGGTGTTTTGGCTGACCATTAGTTAGGTGTACATTAAATATAAGACCACTTTCTGGTGAGGTGGACAAGTTGGTTGCACTTACCAACATTAAAGTACAATTGAGGTGCCTTGCTGTGTCGACATACAGAAATTAACCACTAAACCTAGACGTCTTCCTTTTAGCCATCTAGCTTTTTGTACAAGCCGAGAGCCCCTCAGGTGGGGGCTTTCACATGTTTTCACATGGACCCCGATTGGGGGACTTTAGGCAATGATGGCAAAGCAGCACATCTCTGAGACTCAGCTACAAGCTCAAATAAGCCATTTACATTTTTCTACAAACACAGAACAAACAGACAACAAACAAAAACAGGTGGTACCAAAATATGCCAAATTCTGTCCTATTCTTTATAATGGAGACTCCACAATTTCATACTAAAATCTTAATAGTTTTGGTTTGTATCACATTAGAACAATTATATGTGGTGCAGGTAATGTTGACATGTGTGGCTGTAATTTCAAATAGTGTTTGAGCTTCAACAGACTTCATCTAAAGAGTATTAATCCATATAGGCGGAGATGTTTTTGGGGTTATTTTGCTGATTTCCATTTTGATTTATTATAAAACTGTACAATTGCACATTCAAAATCTCAAATGTGCCCCCTTCATTTTGACACCAGACTTATTGAAATACACCTTGTAGTTGCAGAGCTATAGTCAATTTACTGTGGCAATGTCCTTTTCGAGCAGACACACCAAAAAACAGATCAAATAGAACACTATTTGCGGTTGTCTACCTTAAATAAATTGACTCCACAGAAATCTGTGGAAGGAGCCATTTTAGTTCCATTTCTTCCTTACTTCCTGTTTCCACAGCTGCCCAGAGAGGACAAACACTTTGTCATACACTTTGAACTTATGTTAAGGCCTTTATGAACTTGATGTTTAATCATTAATCAGACCTATTTTCTTTGGGTTGGTTCATAAACACCAGCATGTCCCAGGAGGGCTATCGTTGCTTTTCAGATGCATACAAAAAAAATTAGAGACCATAATGGACACTGATAAAATAAACTAAATGTCTCACTGAAGAAAACAGAGAACTGAAACAAAAAAAATAGCAACTGATTCTGTTTGTTTTATATTCTAATAATTGAACAAAAAATCTATGAATGTAATATATAAAATGCTAAAATAAATGGTAAATCCTTCCTTTGTAAAGTGGTAAAAATAAAAAATTACTAAACAGTGGTTTCCACATGGTCTGACTCTAATATGTGTTTTAAGAAGTGTAATAATGATTGCACATGTATGTATCTTTTGAAATCTAATCTGAAACGTGTTTTCCTGTATTTAACCTGTGCACCAGTGTTTGGGAATGTGATATGACACAAAGCCTTCCGAGTGGGAGGTCCTTTACATAATTTATGGACAAAGCCTCCTTGGTGCTCTTTTCTGTTGCCAGGGGCCTCTGGGTTCCTCAGCTGTTGGCCACACTGCCCACAGCGACTGGAGAGACTTACTACTACATAACACCACACAGCTCAATGGAGAACACTCTTAAACAAAGCTATTGTCATTCTGGGTAAAAACTTAATTCATCTTTTTTTAGGGTCTTAAGTAAAATTCATGAACCATCAAGAAGACATGGATTACTTAAACTGATTGACCATTCTAAAAATGGTGTTGTGATCATCAGAAATTAAAGAAAATATTTTTTGGTGTTGAAAATTCATATAATTGGCTGCAGAAAATTGTTACACTAAACTGTTTTAAGGCTCTGATGAAGTTATTTGAGTCCGGATTGTCTTTGTGAATGTGTTTGATGTGATTTTTATGTTTTTATGATCTGATGTCAGTGGCACTAACCTGGTTAAAGAAAGGATAAATAAAAAAAACTGTGCAAAGAAATTAACAATAACCCCTTAACTTATACTCATTTACATATTTTGAAATGTTATTTGAATAAAAGAAACATTCTTTCCTCCGATATGTATGTTCAGTGTAAGTTTTGATAATGTCCTCTTGTACTCTTGTAAATGCACCTGAGTAGCTTTCAAAGTGCAAAGCCGGTGTTAGAGAGAGCAGCTGAGACCACCCTGGACCAGTTCAGACTTGCTTCACTGCACCTCCGCCCGGTGCATCACCAGCCCGGTCAGAGACTTCAGCTTGGCGCCAGGGTCCTACTGACTGCACACTTTAATGGACAAGTTAGTTTTTGTGTCTCCTATTGATTCCACACTCAGAAACTGAGTATGAATGTGTTATTAGATCATGCACCTAAATGTTCAAGTATGCAATTATTTTATGGTGGTCAGAAAAATAACTGATTAATCATTCATTAATTTTCTTCCACTGCAATTTTGGGCCTGAGCCGGGGTACACCAGTCAGTCCCAGGGCTGACACTTAAACACAGACAATCATTTACTCTCACATTCATTAACTAGGGACACTTTAGAGTTGACCTATACAAGCATGTGTCTGGACGGTGGGAGAAAACCGGAGAGAACCCAACACGGTAACCTTAAGACTTCATCTAGACTTTAATATCAAGGATTTTACACCACTGGTCAATATGGAAGTAATGGCTGCTGATAACAAAGAGAAAGTCAATGTTTAGTAGAACAGCAAAAAAATTAAATAAATGTAAAAACATAAACAGAGAAAAGGGAGGCAAAGTGAAACATGGATAAATATCGGCAATTCAAGTCACATAAAGTTTTATGAGAAGGAGAGAGTTGCTGTTCTAACATTGCTGTTGGAGCTAAAAGTTTACACTCAGCTTTAAACATCAGTTTGGTGAAATGTATTAGTATTATCTAATGTCCAGTCAGCACACTTGAGACCAAAGAAGTAGGCCTACAGTACACTTTTAGGGGAGACTTGGCACCCTTTTTGGTGATGGACACTTACCCGTACTGATCCGTATTTTACCAGTCTAGTAGAAACAGGCTTTTCATAAGAAAAATGGTTGTAAAGGTTATTTTAGGCTGAGAAGGATGAGCGTGTTTTTGTGGTTTTGTGATGTTGGCATGTCACAAAAACGACACTGTCGTGGAAAAAAAGAGAAGTGGATGTGTATTTGAGTGATGTCGTAAGGATAATGGTAAATCTTATAAAAATAAAGCAGAAGCTGAGGCCATACACCATGTGATCTTTGACCATAACATTAAATCAGCAAAACAAAATTACCACAGTAATGGATAAACGACCTAACCAGGAAAATCCCCTAGAGATGGGTTTTTCCAAATGAATCCTGGCCCCTAAAGGAAACCTATGTTACGCATTATTAGTTGGTATACAGGAATATAATTAATCTAGATAGTGGTGTTGCTAATACATTAGTTTATTCACACATCTTACTCTAACGCGTGATCTCCAAGCTTCCAATGTTTCTATAGAATAGACACTGAACTCTAACTGATTTTTAGTTCATACACAACATCGAACTGTGATGACAAAAATGATTAAAGCACCTAACAGAACTGAAAATATTTTTTTGCTTTTTTGACTTTTTTGCTTTCATTTAATAATGTTCATGAAGCATGTTCTGAGCACAACAAATATCAGATGAAAAGTGAGTACTACTGTTTTTTTATTTACTTTTACTTTTAATATTTGGTTTGGCCAGGTTTTGCAGCAGCTACAGCAGCACATCTCTATGGCATCATTTTACTATCGTTCCTGAGAACATGACTGTGTAAAGCATAGACATACATAAGAAAGGCTAGATGTCTCGTCCGCGCTGTCGGCCAATGGAGGTCGGCGTCCGCAACTGGCGGCCATCTTGTGACAGGCAGCTTGCTCACTCGTAACATTGTGTTTTAATGGTGCATGTACTTTTTAAATAACCATAACTTGCTAAATTTTCTACCGATTTTTAAACAGTCTAGTTTGTTATAAACGTCAGAGATATACTTATGACACTGCATACTTATGAATAATTATAACCATGGACTTCCATATGAAAATAACATTGAACAGAACATAGAGATGCAATGAATATACACACGCACAAGGAATGAATGAATATATATATATATATATATATATATATATATATATATATATATATATATACACACACACACACACACACACTTTTATAATGTTAATATTATAATAAAATAATTTGAATTATTATGTTTATTTTAACTTCTTGAGGATTGGGCCATTTACTAGGCTTTTCCCTTGACATTGCACTGCGCCTACTTCAGAGATCACTGTTCCCAGCTATTTTTGCCTACCATCAAATGCCTGACCTCTTTAGAAAACTGAGACCCTGTAGTTTCTTAGGAAACAATCAGAATAATTATGTGAAGTACTTGCACAGAGTTATAGAGGCTAGAATATTGTTTTTTCTTTCTGTTGGATAACAAGCATCTCATCTGACCACATTTCAGCTTCTAGGTCTCTTGATATGACTTTAGAAACACAACTGAGTCCAAGCACCAGGTCTTGTAAAGCTGTGTACAAAAGCAGATCCATATAGAATGAAATATGAGTACTTTAGACCATTGATTTGCCAAGGTATGCTCATGCGTTTTGTAAAATGCCCTATCAAAACTCCCCATAGGACTTTTGGTTACCCAAAACATAGACATAGGCTACATAATAAAGGCTTACTGTGTGGTAACCTCTTGGTAACACTCTGAAGTTTCTTGTAGACTATTTGGATTGTATATCAGGGGTTCTGATATAGAATTACTACACAAAATATGGAATAATTACACAAAAGTCTATTTATTCATTTGTTGCAGAGGACATATCTACAGCTGACAGGCTTGTAGAGGTGACAATGACAGCTGGGAGGGACTCTGTGTCATCCTGTGCTGTCACATTGCCTCTGCATGGTTTAACAACCCCACACCGGGCCATCAGCTTCCTGAAGATGTACTTGAACTGGCTGGCATTAGGGTTGTTATTCCAGCCACCTTAAAAAAAAAAAAAAAGATATATGGAGTATAGTACACAGATATTAAATACATGCTTTAAAAATGTTTTATGCTTAAAAAAAAAACTAGAACTGAACTAGCCACCCCTGAATGATCTTTCCATATAAATTAAGTTGCATCTCATTATCATACAGTTCAGACTGTATCAGTGGTGATAAATTCGGCAAACAGATACAAATACAGGCATTTTTCTATATACTCAAAATGGTTTGTGACACTTCCAGGTACTGTGTATGTCTTAGGGTTAGGTTAATGTGCATGTCTTCAGAAAACACATTTTACAAAAATAAAAATAATAAGATGTTTTTAACAAACCAAACCGATTGGAAATCATGTGCAACTTAAGTTATATTGAAAAGAAAGAGCAATTCTGCCTCTCCCACTGATGTAAAATTGCTGGGTAGCAGCTAACCTGTAACTACTAACGTTAGGTCTCACTCAAAGCCAGCTAATAACTACAACCACATTCACAATGACTGTAATATAGATAAAAAAAATTGGTTGTCATAAAATCGTTATTGGTGTCAGTAAAACTATAACTGAACAGCTCGATGGTGGTCTCAGCCTTGATAACTTGCACAAGTAACGTTAGCCGTGATACACAACTATGCTGCACGATTAAGTCGTCTTTCGAAAAGAAAAGCTGCAATTTCAACATGTTCACGCATCCAGAATTATAGCCACATTATTAACGTTTGTAAGAAATCAAACATTTTGTAAATCCGTCAAGATTTCAGCGAGATAAAAGTATTTATGTTCGTGCAGATCACTCACCTTACATCAGGTACCATGGAGTCCGATAGGAAGCTTGCCTGCTTCAAGATGGCCGCCGGTGATGCCGTCGGAGACTGCGCCGTGAGACATCTAGCCTTTCTTATGTATGTCTATGGTGTAAAGGCCCAAAACTAACAAAGGATATTATGGTCTCCGTTCTGTTTCTAAACTCACGTGTTCCATTTCTCACAGACGACCTGAACGCCTCACGATCTCATCTTCCGGGCGGTTCTTTTCTGCCTCTTCCTCCAATCACAAACCGCCTTCGTATCTATGGCCCCGCCCCTCTGAGCGCTCCGTCGGCTTGGATCCATGTTGGTTGACTTTTCTACGAAGCACCTTACACTATCAGTGCGCAGATAACGGCAGCTCCGGGGCCGATGCACCGGCTCTGCTCTGCGGCATACGGAGCGAGTAATGCCACCCTCCCAACTCGCTTCGAGGGACAGAACCTCCACAAACGCCACCGTACTTCTAAATGGGGCGTTGAATTGAGTTCGTTGCACCTGAGAAGAAGATACGGAGTAATATGAGCGCCAAGGAAGTAGTAATTGGATTGAGATAACGCCACAGTGGCAGTAAGTGCCTATTTCTCGTCTTTTCTCATTTGACTAACATCGACATGTTTTGTAATCAATTTGGGAGATTCTATATTTCCTTTGTATGGTTTAAAAGGTAATAGAGCATTTATACGACACTGGTCACCTAGTGTCTAACGCCGCGCAAAGCAGTTTGTGCCAGTTTCACATGGTTCAACAAGTCACCTGACTCCGCTACGCTTCAGAAGGCAGTGCGCGAGAGCCCCTCACGTGAAGAAATATGGCATCCTTCCCCTTAAAAAACTCTGTTCCTTAATTTAGAAAACTAAAGGATAACGTTCAAAACCGATGAAACCAGTGTTCTCATTTAACGTTTGCCTTTTTACACAAATTGTTTAGCTAGGACGTAAGTTTTGGACGTATTACGTGGTAAAGTCTCGGACAGGACCCACGCATCTTTGCCCGCCCTTTTCCCCGGGGGCAACCCTAAACCACAAACAGTTATGAGTATAAACCCCGAACAAAGAAGTTGATAAAGAGGAATGTGCTTGAGGGCAGATAATAATTGTGATGTTAATTTGAGAAAACCTAGACACGTGTTTATACATTTGACCTAAGAGATTTGGCCCAGAACAAACAAGACAGGTGTGAACACGCTCTGCTCGAACTGAATGTGTCTTCTTACTAGACACTTCATGACTTCATACTTAATACACATTTTGAGAAAAAAATAAAATGGCGTTCTATCTCCACTTTATGATGTTGCCCTATAATTAGAACAACTAACCAACTGGAAAGTGACATTATTAGCCCACTAGCCACAAATATTTTTGTGATGTGCTTTAAAAGTAACTCTCAAAACTTCAACAGATAAAAGCTCATAGATATTGTTCCAGTTTGCGCCTTGTTAAATCAATACTTTAATTAATAATAACACATGCTACCCTAAAATAATTGCTATAGTTTATCACAGATAGTGTTCTGCCTAAGGCCAACCTTTTATCTCGTCTTACAGCTGAGTTATTCAATTACTCACTAACGTTAATATTATACAAGTTGAATGACCTACGGTATTTACACTAGCAGGAAAATCAAGCTAAGCTATGTTTAAGTAATTGTTTTATTACTCATCATGAATCTTACAGTCCTAACTGACATAAACTTATAAATTAGCCAGTTTGCTAAACAGTCCATTTTAGCTGAGGCTAGCACTAGCATGGTTCCTGTGCTTCCGATGTCTGTGCATTGCTTTACCACCACAGTAAAAAGATAACTCGGTTTTCTCTGTTCCAACATTGTTCAGATGCTTTAATTCATCAGTTCTCGGTGCACTCATGTCGTACACAGAGGTGAGGCTCCCATCAGCACTTCCTGTAGTGCGCTGCAGGTATAAAGAGTTATTAATGTAATTCATGTGTAGCTAAGTTGTTTATTATGTCAACATATTGTGGCTACTCTATTAGTGTGTTTAACAACCAACTGTTAATAGCTTCAAATTTTAAAATGTGAATTAGGTACCATTCTGACAAGAATTATGGCCTTGTCTGAGGAAAAAATTTAACAAGTTTTTATGTTGGCCACTCAAACATATTAAATGCCATGAATAAAATATTTAAAAACAGCCAGTTCAAGGGGTTTAACTTAAACTTTAGCCAGTCGTTAATATCACTTTTGCTAGGGAGCATCTTATATATATAGTCACAGTCACATTTCTTTGCATTTGTACTTGCACTTGAAGCATAAGTCTTATTAATAGACCTATTGGTAATGAATGCAGGGGTGCCCAAGGGCCAAAATTGGCCTGCCAGTGGTTGTCATGTTTTGCTGAGATTGCCTGACTGATTTAATCTGCAATATTGCCCACACCATTGGTAATGGCCTGCTGCATTAAAGTGGAGCCATTGGGTTTATATATCCCAGAAACAGCCTGGTGCCCTCACTCATGGTGCTCACAGTAACTTCAAAGATTAAAAGGGTCTTATAAAAATAAGATAATTCAGGCAGATTTGTGCACTTATGCACATTTCCACACTTTATAAGTCCACAAAAGGTATGATTTTTGAAAGGGCTTCAATTAGGCACAACCTCGTCAGAACAAAATGGAGCCGGGTATTTCTTTCAATTACATGGGAAAGATTTTTGGGTTTGGCCCACGGCCCACTAATAAAGTTCCGTTTTGGCTCTCCGAGGTAAAAAGTTTGTTTGGGCACCCCTGCTATAGAGTACTATAGATTGCTACATGACTCTGTCGCTGAATAAAACTACACTGAGCTTAAAGATGTTTGAGACACAGTTCTAGGTGACATGCCTTTGGATTTCTGCTAAATCTAAAAGACACACACACCAGAATAATGTTACAACACTGTTAGCTAGTGGTTAGCGCTCTTTCCTCACAGCAAGAAGGTGCCAACTGAAACATCCTCGGCCAACTCCAGCTGTGAGGACGAGTCTGCATGTCCTCCCTGTTTTACCGTGGGTTTCCTCCACCGCCCAAACACATGCATGTTTAGGTCAATTGGCAAAGCTAAAGTGTTCCTAGAGAGTGTCAGTGTCTGTCTCTAAGTGTCAGCACTCGCTCCAGTCACCTGCGACCCATTTCGGGACCAGGCAGTAAAACATGAATTAATAGTTTCAGACTGACATAAACTGATTGATTGTACAGTCTTATGGCTGCCAAATATTATTCAATTTTAGGGCTGGAATAACTAATCTGATTAAGTGATTATAATTGATTATTTAAATAATTGTCAACTAATTTAATACTTGATTAATCGCTAAATCTGAAACTATTATGTGTTTTTCAGTAAAATACAGTATATGCTCTACCACAAGTCCTGGGGCATACATTTAGCCTTGACAGGTCCAGATTTTTTTTGTAGTATTATTATCAGTTTTAAGTCGGAACAATAAAACACCTCAAGTTTTGACCACTTGTCTTTGTTAGTCCACCAGGTCCTCATGCATTTACACACGCTTCACTATCTGATTATTAATTGATTAATCAAAAGATTTTAAGATTAATCAATTATAGAAAAATGTAATAGTTGCAGCCCTATTAAATTGTTAAATATATTTAAAAAAAAAACAAAAAACTTACAAAACATTTATATTTGAAATGCAACCAGCTCCAAAGGATTTGTGTTAAAATAAACATAATGACATACACACAGGCTTAGTCACTTTATTTAGTGTGACTTTATTTAGTGTAGAAATAATACATAGCAATGCACATAATAATAATAATAATAAAAAACTTTATTTTATAAAGCGCCTTTAAAGGCAACTTCTCAAAGTGCTGTACAAAAACAAGCAATACAAAGCTCAAACAATAAAATAACATCAACAATCAAATGCTAATTAAAAAAAAATAAAACAATAAAATAACATCAACAATCAAATGCTAATTAAAAAAAATGTATTATTACTCAAAACTGTAACCTGGAAATTAAACGGTTCAAATGGAAAATATGTCAAAAGAATGAAATAAGCCTCAGGATGATGCAAGCAGCTCACATTATATTTAGACATCTCTGCATAACGGGCCTGGTTGTGAGTTAACAGTTGGTCAAAGCCTGTGCACTATTTCTGTAGCATGTTGTAATATGCCTAGATGGAGGACAGCATAAACTGTATAACCCGTAAAAACTTGATGTGGAGAGAAGCGGGAAGTGAGCCATCACAGCTGTCGAGGCTGGTTTATATCTACAAGACTCAGAACGTTATGAAAGAGACGGCTTAAAGACACTTCCTGTTTTAAAGAACACAGAAACTTCAAAACTCTCGGTTGTGGAGTTTAAAACACAAGGCCTATGAAAACTGTAATTTCAGACTTAACAAAAACAGTAATTTGATCTTAGATAAGAAAATAAGCTCAAAATAACAACTTACCAGCAGATTAAAATGGTAATAAGTCTGCGTCATGGAAAAAAAAAAACACTGGTGATGGCAGTGGCATTACATTACTTTCAAACAGTTCCAAATTGAAAAGGATGAAACACCCACAGTAACCTGTTCTGGCCTTCTTTTGGTGTACATTTTCTTGCAATGGATGTTTTTTTAAGACTATAGTGTGGTTGTTATGCCATTCAAAGCTTTAGATATAGATGAGTGCAGGGAAGACTGGTGCTAATGTGCTAGTTTAGTAAAGCCATTTCTGTTCTTAGCTATGAAAATGCATTTAATTGTACAAATATAAAAAAAACAGCACTGTGTCACTTTAAATCCCCCAAAATATACACTCACCGGCCACTTTATTAGGTACATCTTGCTAGTATCGTGTTGTTAGAAACATCCCTTAGAGATCTTGGTCCATATAGACATGATAGCATCACACCGTTGTAGCAGATTGTTCTATGATGCAACTCTCCCGTTCCACCACATCCCAAAGGGGCTCTATTGGATTGAGATCTGGTGACTGTGGAGGTCATCTGAGTACAGTGAACTCATTGTCATGTTCAAGAAACCAGTCTGAGATTCTTTGAGCTTTGTGACATGGTACATTATCTTCCTGGAGTTAGCCATCAGAAGACGGATACACTGTAGTCATAAAGGGATGGTCAGCAACAATATTCAGGTAGGCTGTGGTGTTTAAACGATGTTCAATTGGTACTAAGTGTGCCAAGAAAATATCCCCTACACCAGGGGTCCTCAATTAAAATCAGCCGAGGTCCACTTAGTTAACTTTCCTCAAGTGAGGGGTCCGGAAAATTTAAATAAAAGGATATGTGTTTGAATATAATTCTTTAAAGTAAAGTCTCATTTATTCCACACCTACAGCCTCTTAAACAATATGGAGATGAATGTAGATAATCCACTGTTTTCTGTATTTTATCCTTTGTTTCCATGTTTGAGTGTTTAGCTTTTCCCAAACACATCTCACAGACAAAAGGTAAAAAATACAAAATTAAAAGAGCTATTATTAAAAGAGCTATAATTAAAAAGCTAAAGCTCAGGACCTGGTGGTTTATTGACAACAGCCTGGAATCCTGCAGATAAGTGCTAATACTCCTTTATACATGTGTGAGAACATTTTAAATACAAAATAATCAAATCAAACCAAAACATATTTGTTAAATAAATATGACAACGATGCAGTCATAATTGATTTCTTTCTATTGTCATTCCTCTGAAAACAACCGGAACAAGGAAAAATGCACTGAGCATTTCTTTAGCATTAGCTGTTGCTAAAAAATAACTGTTACTGTTAATTATTAGCGACAGTTAATGCTAACACAACTTAAGGAAGACTTAACCTGTGTTACTCATCTCCAAACCCTCCTCTCACACCTTTTCTGTTTTTAATCTCCCAAATGAACATGTGTTGGGTTCAAATAAACGCAAATAGCGTGAGCTAATTCCTCAAGTTGTTTGTAAATGAGGTCAAATATACGACAAACGAGTCAAGTCCCTAAATTACAATACAATAAAGAAGTTGACAGACAAATGTACAACTCACCACATTATTAGGTCCTCACTTTCCTCTGAGTCTTTTTAATCCTGACATGAAAACTGTCCAGTCCTGGTTGAGTTTTGGATTGATTCTCTGATTATCACAGCAGCCGGGACAAGAGGAAAAGGGGCTGTAGGAGCTGTATTTTCTGATTGAAACAAACAATCCCTCTCCGTCCATAACGTCAGTGAATCTATGTTATGTTTTGCCAAGGCTCAACTTTTAGATTTTAGTCGTTTCTAACGCATTATCGGGCTACGCTAAACATGTTGAAATTTCCCGCTGCTCTGTCCGTAACAATAGTAACCTGAGGACCCGGCGACCCGCGCGTGTAGACATAGCTGTCATAGGAGTGCCGGTTCAAAAAAAGGTTTTACTTGTAATTATGAATAATGTCTTGCGGTCCAGATCAAAGCCTCTCGGGGTCCGGATCCGGACCGCAGTCCGCCTATTAGTGACCTCTGCCCTACACCATTACACCACCATCACTAGCCTGAACAGCTAATTAACCAGGTCTAAATCCATCAGAGTCAAATTTATGGGGGATTTTAAGTAACTTTGTTATTTAGATTTTTATTAACTTTAATATCCACTTATTCAAAGTACCTAGTGTAGCAGGTATTGGCCGGTGGACCTACTACAAGTTTAAAAGTACGGGGCTGTAAAAAAAAAAAAAGGAGTTATTATATAACCGGATTCTCACTTTTTTCCTCGAACGGCTGCGACCTAAAATCATTTTAGTGAATTTAGAGAAATTAGGTTGCCAGTGCAACCAAATTGGTAAGACTCTAGATCAGGGGTCCTAAAATCGAACTGAACTAAAATTAGTCAAGGTCCGGTTATTTAACTTTCAAAAGTTCAAAGGTTCAAAAGTTTCCTTAGTAGGGTCAGGACATTTTTTATTTAAGGATATGTGTTTAAATATACTTTTTATTTAAGTAAAGTCTCATTTTTTCCACACCTCATTTTTTCCACACCTACAGTGTAGGTAAATGTAGGTAATCCATTGTTCTCTGTATTTTTTCTTTTGTTTACATGGGAGGGACGTTTCTGAGTGACACAGCTCAAGAAAGGAAAATACTACAAAATTAAAAGAAGCTAGGGTTTAAAAGCCAGAATAAAACTGGATTTGACAGAAAGGATCAGGCTCAAGACCAGGTCTGTTTTTAACATCAGACTGGAATCCTGGATGTTATGCCTTTTAATGCTTCTTTATGAATGTGTGAGTACATTTTAAATATAACCAATTCAACATATTTGCTTGTTAAAGAAATAGGGTTAAGGGTACAATCATAATTCATCTCTTCCTGTTGTCATTCCTCTGAGGACAACAGGCACAAGAAAATGCACTAAGCATTTATTTTTAGCATTAGTTAAACATGTATTATTGGTTATATTCCCAATAACTAAAATGTTACTGTTCAATTGCTGATTTTCTGATCAAATAAATGTTTCCTCTCCGTCTATGAAATCAGTAAATGTCTGTAATGTTTTGCGTTGGCAGCGCAAACGGACCCCGAGGCTCAACCTTTTGACTTTTGTTATTTCTAACTCATTATCAGGCTACACTAAACATGTTTAATCTGCAGCTGCTGTGTCCATAACCATAGTAACCGGAAGACCCCTTGTGTGTGGATATATAGCTGTCCTATTTTCCACAATGTGCTTGTAATTAACAAAAAATTCTTGCAGTCTGAATCAAAACCTATCGAGGCTTATTAATTAATTTCCATTAATTTCCGTTAAAAAACCTAAAACAATTGACATAATTGCAAATAAAATTGATATTACAATATTCATTAAAAGAATCACAATGTGATTATTTTGTCCATATTGCACAGCCATATTAGGCAATATGTGTTAGGTGAATATGTGTTATAGGGTTGGGCAACATCCAATTTTTTTTATACACCATACTGTTCCATAATTATACTGCGATATACAAGCCTGAAGGAGGAGAGACACAACCTAATTTTACAAGCAATTTAGCACTAAGCATAGAGTTTACACTTGTGCGGCAGATAAAACACTCAAAGTGGCCAAATGTTGTGAAAAGTGGTTTATTTGAGCAGTAAATGACTTTCTGCTGAAAGTGTCTCTGAGTTTTGCAGCACCACAGCTTTTTTTTAGGCTTTAGTCTTTTCACAGAAACGCTGTATGTGAGCAGGACATCAATCTTTACTCTCAGATCGGTGGAGTAGGCGTTGATGCTCATGTGCGCACATTCAACTTTTACATTAGCTTTGAATATCATTAATTTTTGTTTACATTTACATTTTACAAAGTGTCATAGTAAGCTAAATATGCATTTATGTATTTATTTATTATAAATAACCACACATGACTACAATCAGTCCAGAATTAGTGGAATCATGACGGTTGTGTTTAGACATCCTCCCAAACACATGGTACTGGGGGATGTCCGTGTCTGGACCTCTTTAATATGTGGCACTATGCAGACACATTCCAATTATGGACAATGACTTGACTATTCTGTATCTGAGCCACACACATTCAGAAGCTGTTTCTCAGCTCTTTGCCCACTTTGACTAATTTTTCAAAGTCATACTTAGTGTGTTAGATATATGGCTGCAGAGGTTTTAATTTAGGTCATAGATTCCTGAAGATTACTTTAATCATCACGATTTGCAGTACCATGTAAAACTCATTCATGGGGTGTAATAACTTGACTTGGTATTTAAGTGTCAGTTCTATTTATATTTTTTCAATATTATGCTATACTCTTTTCACCTAGTGTGTGTTGTATTTTGCTCTTTTGAATGCCCTTTTGCTTCTATGACACTGCGGGACTAATGGGAATATAATGAATTTTCCATTCTTTTTAGATTAACATGAAAAACATTGTATTACCAGTAGTACAGTTGCATGTATTCATTGTTAGAGAGTCAATACATCCCAAAGAAGAATGCCATAGCAAACTACTTTATGTGACGAATGACATTACAATTTAAAAATCATCTACTCTTTTTGTTGCAGTGATGTTCACGCTCACAGAGGTTGCCTCGCTGAACGACATCCAGCCGACCTACCGCATCCTGAAGCCATGGTGGGGACGTCTTCATGGACTACCTAGGGCTGGTCATGCTTATGCTGGCCATCTTTGCTATGACCATGCAGATCACCAAGGACCACGTAGCTTGCTTGCCTTACCTGGAGGAACCTAAAGACGCACCTCAGAAAGGCTCACAGGGAGCAGCTCAGTCCCAGGCTACAACTCCGCCACCACTGCCCCCTTTGTCACTAATCCTTTGGCCACTAAAGACTTACCGGACACAATCATTAAAGAAATCCATGTCACGCATCAACACACGAATGTAGAGAGTGAGAAATATATCAACCAACCTGTACCAACAGGGATCAAGACTAACCTAGACTATCAGCAGTATATTTTTATTAACCAAATCTGTTACCACGTTGCCTTGCCCTGGTATTCCAAGTACTTCCCATATCTCACTCTTATTCATACAATCATCCTTATGGTTAGCAGCAATTTCTGGTTTAAATACCCCAAAACTAGCTCGAAGATCGAGCATTTTGTCTCCATTCTGGGAGGTGTTTTGAATCTCCTTGGACAACAAAAGCATTGTCTGAAAGCTTGTGAGGATTCGGAGGAGAATAAGCAAAGGCTAACCAATGCTACGTCAGGTCCCAAGCAGATATCGTTACAAGAAAAGGAGGATAGCGCTAATCCAAGCCCTTCTACGCCAATGCTAGGAGTGAAATTCTCTGCAGATAAACCCATCACGGAAGTCCGAGTACAATGACAATCCTTGACAAAAGGGCGAGCAAGCCAAAGCGCTTTTTGAGAAAGTTAGAAAATTCAGAGCTCACATAGAAGACAGTGACTTTATTTACAAGCTTTACGTTGCTCAAACCATTGTCAAAACAGCCAAATTTATTTTGATTTTGTGCTACACGTCCACCTTTTGGGTTAAAATCAACTTTAAGCATATATGTGAACCGGAAATTAAGCATCTAACAGGCTATGCTAAGTTTTACTGCACGCACAACATGGCTTTTATGCTAAACAAGCTGCTTGTCAGCTACATGGCTTTGATATTAATCTATGGGATGACATGCTTGTATTCGCTGTTTTGGGTTTTCCGTCGACCTTTGAAAGAGTACTCGTTTGAGAAAGTCCGGGAAGAGAGTAGCTTTAGTGACATTCCCGATGTCAAAAATGACTTTGCATTCCTGTTACACATGGTTGACCAGTACGACCAGCTCTACTCCAAACGATTTGGTGTCTTCTTGTCCGAAGTCAGTGAGAACAAACTAAGAGAGATCAGCCTAAATCACGAGTGGGACGTTCAAAAACTAAGGCAGCTTGTGACACGTAACTCCCAGGACCAACAAGAGCTATACCTTTTCATGCTTTCTGGTCTCCCGAATGCTGTATTTGACTTGACCGACTTAGAAGTACTGAAACTGGAGCTTATTCCTGGACGCGATTTACGGCAAAAGTATCACAAATGACAAGTCTTCTGGAGCTACACCTCTGCCACTGTCCCGCCAAAGTCGAACAGACGGGCTTTGCTTTTCTTCGAGACCATTTGCGATGCCTTCACGTCAAATTCACAGACGTGGCTGAGATCCCAGCGTGGGTTTATTTGCTGAGAAGTTTACGGGAGCTAAATTTAGTTGGTAACTTGAGCTCGGAGAATAATAAAATGATTGGACTGGAGTCAATGCGTGATCTGAGGCACTTAAAGACATTATGTTTGAAAAGTAATCTCACAAAAATGCCTACAAACATCACAGAACTTTCACCACATTTGATTAAACTAGTAGTCCACAATGATGGCACAAAATTGTTGGTGTTAAATAGTCTAAAGAAAATGACCAGCCTTATCGAACTGGAGCTGTATAATTGCGAACTTGAGAGAATCCCTCACGCCATTTTTAGCTTGGCCAACTTGCAAGAGCTAGACCTTAAATCAAACAACATCCGAACTATTGAGGAGATCATCAGCTTCCAACACTTAAAGAGGCTGGCCTGTTTGAAACTTTGGCACAACAGGATCACCACTATTCCCTCCTCAATCGGACAGGTTAAGTCTCTAGAAGCCCTCCATCTTAATCACAACAAGTTGGAGTCCCTACCCCCAGCGTTGTTCACATTACCCAAGCTTCGTCACTTAGATTTGGGCCACAACTCCATCGCAGTGCTCCCTCCAGACATCGGCCTCCTTAACAACCTCCAGCACCTTGCCATCAATGCGAACAAGCTCGAAGCACTGCCCAAGCAGTTGTTTAGATGCACCAAGCTCAAAGTGTTGAACCTGGCCTACAATGCACTCACAGTTCTTCCTGAAACGGTGGGTCAGCTGGTTCAAATTACTCAGCTGGAGCTCCGGGGGAACTGTCTGGACAGGCTTCCTGCTCAGCTTGGACACTGCCGCCTGCTGCGGAAAAGCGGGCTCGTTGTGGAGGACCATCTCTTTGACACACTGCCTCTGGAGGTTAAAGAGAGCATCAGCCGGGAGACCAATGTGTCTTTTACAAGTGGCTTATAGTAAACAGGGGAGACCACTTTGGCCAGCAGCTCAAACCTGGGGAACATACAAGCCTAATGGACAGTGATGGTTCGGGATTTTTAAGTATGGAGATATTAGGAGAGTTTTTACATAATGACAAGGGATGTACCAATCCAGGGTCATATAGGTACTTTGTGTACAGTATTTGCCTATACTCTGTTTCCTATTTACTGAAGATTTTTGGGCATCCTGCCATAATCAGATTTTCCCCAACATATTCTCAACATATTCATATGATTGAATGAAACAAAATTAGATCATAATGTTGAAACGTTGCATTTTTGTGATAGCAACACTCCTATGTTTGCTGCATTGATCCTGGACTGTGTGTCTCTTATGTGAGACTAGACAGACTGTGATTGTGAGCACTGTTGTGAGAGTTGAGTGTAAGCCCTTAATGATAGTTGAAAATCTATACAAGTTTGCAGAATTATTAATAAATGTCAGCTTTCAAGTGCTTTCACGTCTTTAGTTTTGGGCATCAAGCGGTGGATACAAGCAGAGAGACAGACAAGAGATGCTCTGGGATTAAAGAAACTTTGGCTAAAGTTACTTTCCGCAACTTCGAGGTGACCGGGCAGTTTCTACAGAAATCCAACAAAGCTACATGCTCGTTTTGTACTCTCCTCGATACTGAACCAATACCATTGTTCAGGGTGCCAGTGTCAGAGGGTCTTGGGCAGGTAGGCAGAGTCCATTTAAATCAATTCTTTTTGATGACTAGTTCACTCTGATTGCTTAGCATTGTTTTTTTTTTTATTTATTTAACACTAGCAAAGCCTTGCACTGCTTTTTAGACCAAAACCTGTTGCTCCAATGATTGTAGCTTTATTTGTCATTGCTAATAGATACTCAGGTATCCAATCCAAACACGGGAACAATCTTTCTGCCTTAACTGCTGCTATTTTTTGCATTAACAAAAGGACTTTTCCAAAAAACAAAAAATTAATAAAATTCCACACCGCAGAAGAGGAGATAAAGCACAAAAACCACCATTTCCTTGAATAGAGATGATTGTAAACAGAAGCCTGTAATAATGATCAAGATGCACAATACGAAGAATGAATGTCATTATAAAGCATAATTTAACACTGGCATTAGAAACAAAAGGGAAATCTCACAATGTTTGTTAATAATTTTTAAGTGTAGTAGAACTAGCCATGAATGGGACAGATTTTCTTACAAATGATTCATGTATTAAAAATAAACTGTCTTGTCATTATCCCTTGTATGCCTTGTATGTGCTATGTTTTTTGTTTTTAAAGCCTAGATTCAGAAGTGGTTTGGGACATCCGAGGGGTAAGCTCCCAGGCTCGAGGTGATACAGAGCTCTGGAGTTCAAGTGCAGTCTATCCGCCATATTGGCAGTAAAAAGTAAGCAAGACATGAACAGCGTCTGTGGATCTTATACTGGTGGACTTCATAAGCACATTAATTACAGAGTTATCTCATAAAATTTTAATAAATCTGACTCTATTCATGCATCATACACATTTTTATAAGCAGTCTGATCACATAAACCTACATCACAGGCATTAACGATTAGCTCTATACAGTACTTATCTGTATTTGCTACACTCAAGATTCCCTAAAGCAGCAGGATGTGTCAAGGACATTTTTTTATGCTTGTATGTCTAAAAATAAAATGGAGATGTGAACACATTGAATTGTCTTCTGTAATGTTACCTGCTCTGAAGTGGTCACTACAGCCGAGTTACAGTAGGATGTAATCTCTGCACTATTGAAGTTTACAGCACAACAACTATATACAATGTTGCAGGAAACAAAGACATTAGCCTCTTTAGCTTTATCGTGGTAACGGGCTGTATTAGCCATATACATTTATGCTAACTAGCCATGTGCTTTTTGGTTAACATTTCGTTAAGTGTTGTTTTAGTCATTATTAAATATATACACTAGACAACATCCCCTGTCCTTAGACCGTCCATCAGGGTGAGGAAAAACTCCAAAACCCAGCCATAAAAAAGGGAGAACCATAGAAGGAAGGATCCACTCTCAGGGCGGACAGGCCGTGCAGGAATGTGTCCAGGACAGTTAAAAAAATACATATAAATACACAAACATATTCACAAAAAAACATTTATGTTGACAGCGTCCAGTGTCCACTCTGTGTGTGTGTGTGTAAGGTGGATGGGACCTCAGCCAACATCAAGGTAGATGAAAGATGAGCTGTGGGTCCTCACCAATGACTGTAGAAGGGCTGGACATAAGGAGTGTGACGTCACCCATAGCGTTACGAACTTCAAAAATGAACCTATTTCAGTCGCCATTTTTAGCCGTTGTGGGAGCCGCCATGTTGATTTTTTGGAGCCAGAAGTCCTAATTTGGGCATATGAGCTAGGTTTGAGTGCGCGTTAGCATGGTAACCAGCGAGCCAATCAGAACCGGGCTTGTTGAAAGTTGAAAGTTGAAAGGTGAAATTCCTGCAGATAGCGGCAAAGCCATTGATGGTAGAAGGCGCTGACCAATCTCATCCTCTGTTTTTGCTGCATTTTGACTGCTGGCTAACTTGAGGTAAATGTTATATTTATTTGTAATTCATTTTTTTTTTATTTCTTTAATTTCACTCATAATAACTTGATTTTAATCAACATATAGTATTGAAAGATTTTTTTAAAGTAGGTTAAAAACATTGTTACTTGCATGCGAACATATGCTAGTAGTTAACTGTAATCAGAGCAGTTTCCTTTTTATTGCTAAATCTCGTTTTAATTACTAATGGCATTAGTTATTAAAATTAATTGACTTTCTTATATTTAGTTTTTACCCAAATTATGTATAGAATAATATATGGGTAAAACGAAGTGTATTATTAGGTAAGCATTATCTAATTTAATGATTATATCTCCCTTTCAGGTCACTATTATTTACCCCTTCTACGGTTATTGGCTCGACAGAGACCTGAGCTAAAACATCTCTGCTCCTTCACTGAGCCCTCTGCTGCTGCTCTACTTCAGGTGAATTTC
>JALDNG010003872.1:5000-22583 GCA_024349245.1 Neodontobutis hainanensis
GCATGTGTTTAGGCGGTGGGAGGAACCGGAGTACCTGGAGAGAACCCACAGTAACTTAAGGCTGGAGTTGTCTGAGGATGTTTGAGTCGGCCGGGTTTGAACCCACAACCTTATTGTTCTAAAGCGGGAGCACTAACCACTCTGCCACATATTATTTTATCTCCATATTCTTTCTCATATTTCTAACTGCAGTAAATGTGTTTAATTTAAAGTCTATCTTAAAGAAGAGTGTGTCCCTTGTGGTAATGTCTGTTGTAAACATGGAGCAGACTCTTGTTATTGGCCCTGTTTCCTGCAGGAGGCTCCACCAATCAGAATTTAAATCTGAACTCAGAGTCCTCCTCCTCAGACCGGCCCAACTCACAGATCCTGGTTCAGAGACAGGTTCAGAGTTTATTTCCTTTAGATTTAGTCCCTGGGAACATCCATCCATCCATCTTCTTCCTCTTATCCGGGGCCGGGTCGCGGGGCAGCAGTCTAAGCAGAGACGTCCAGACTTCCCTCTCCCCAGACACTTCCTCCAGCTCTTCCGGGGATACCGAGCGTTCCCAGGCCAGCCGAGAGACATAGTCCCTCCAGCGTGTCCTAGGTCTTCCCGGGTCTCCTCTCGGTGGGACATGCCCAGAACACCTCCCTAGGAAGGCGTCCGGGAGGCATCCAAACAGATGCCCGAGCCACCTCAGCTAAATAAAGACTGTTCTGGCACTGTTCATAGAAACTCTGGACACAGCCATAAGACAGAATGACACTATTACAGGCCTCAGATCATCCTCTCATCAACATAAACTCATGACACACTCTGATTCTAACAAACATTTCAAAGTCCCTTCTGTCAGTCCACAATCTGAGGAACAGATTCAGTAAGGTCTCTGTCTGTTCAACTGGTCCAAGTGCCAGACTCTGGCTCTAAACCACTTTGACTGGGACGCTGAGGTCAGGGATAGACCTTATAACCTCAGAAAACAATCCATCAAATATCTCACAATACATGTCTCAACCAATACAAAAGAAAAGGTTAAAGTAAAAGCATCTGGACTTAGTTTTCAAGGTGAAGACGTTTTGTCTCTAATTCCAAGTGACTTTATTAATTCTGAGTTCAACTGTAAGAGCTGAGCTTATATCTCTAAAGGGAGGAGTTTCTGAAACCAAACCTGATGGACCAGGTTGTTCTGTTGTTGGTCATGAAAGGGAGGTGTGACTCCAAATCTGAGAGTCGTTAAGGCTCAGGAGAGTGTTAGTGACACTGCTCCATTCAGGTGCAGTGTCGTTAGTGTCTTAGTTCTAATCAGGTGTTATGTTTGTTGTTCTAAGGTGAAGCTCTTTTGTTTTAGGTTTAAGAACACTGTTGTAAATACTGGGCAACATGAATCTGAGGCCCTCCTCTGTTCAACGAAGGCTTTTCCATTTTCAATAAAAACGTCTTCCTTCAGCCCTCTCTCAAACCATCTGGCCTCTCTGGACTAAATTGGGACATTGCTGTGCTCAGAGGAATGTCCTTTGTCTCTGAGGTGGAGTTGGACTCAGACTCAGGTCCAGACTCAGGTCCAGACTCAGGTCCAGACTCAGATCCAGACTCAGGTCCAGGATTGTCTCTTCTGTGCTGATACATCCTCTTGTGAAGCTGTTGTTTAGTTTCTCCAACATAACTGTCACTGCACTCTTCACTGAACTCATAAACTACATGACTCTGTTTGTGGGGCTCTTGTCTTCAGGATGGACCAGTTTTTGTATGGCGCAGTGGCACTTACCACTTTGCAGCTGAATGAAGCAGGGTCACTTACGACTCTCCTGAGCCTTAACGACTCTCACATCAGGAGTCACACCTCCCTTTCATGACCAACGACGGTGAGAACAGAACAACCATCAGTTCAGTTTCAGGGAAACTCTTTACAGATATAAGCTCAGCTCTCTTACAGTTGAACTCAGAATTGATAAATTCCTCTTGGAATTAGAGACGAAACGTCTTCACCTTGAAAACTGAGTCCAGATGCTTTACTTAAACCTTTTCTTCAAGATGTCCTGGATGAATGAGAACCTTCACAGACACTAATACAAAAGAAAGATTCAATGACCTCTGACCTCCTCCAACAATCCAACAACCTCCCACAGCACAGCCATTATCAATATGTCCAGTTAAAAGAAACATTAACAACTTTAACACCTTTACTCCCACTGCTCTTAAAATGACACTCATTCAAATCCACAAAACCTTTATCACAAATCTATAAAGGATTGAGTTTTCATGAGCCCAGCAGCAACAGTGACAGACAAATGGACTCAAGACTTAAATATTCAACACTCACAAATCAACTGGAACATCATCTGCAAAAACACATTTTCTATGTCAACAACAATAAACTAGAGTTAATCCAATCCAAGAGAGTCCACAGGAGCACTTCACTGATAATCTCATGCACCACATGGGATTTTCAGACTCTAACAGCTGCACACACTGCCCACACAAACTGACCTCCATCTCCACGCACTCTAGCTCTGGACACCAGGCACTTCTGGACGAGGTCATAAGAGATCTGTCCAGGATCCTCAGCCTCAGCACTGTCCTCATCCATAGCCCTACTAGGTCACCTGTCCACTCTCCAGATTCTGAAACACACAGAAAACCATCTTCATTTCAAAAAACACTGCCAAAAAAACAACAACCAACAGAAATGTGAATAAATCCCTGGCTCCACCTTCTTCTGGATGACTCCACCTGAAACACTAACACATAATCCTGACTACAACCAAATATGGCACAACTTCTAAACTGTTTGGTGACATTAATGATCAAGCCCTTTTGGGAAAAATGTTTTTAAATGAGACAAAAACCTCTCTAGTATTTCATTCATTTATCACTCTTCACATCACTCTTTACCTGCAGACCCCTTAATGAAGCACTCGTGGTTCTAAAGAAGAGATTACTACAGGACAAACCTCACCCAGGACCATATTTGCAGTTTACTGGAAATATACTTGAACACTACTTATTTCCAGTTCAGAGGCAACTTCTACAAAAACATGGTTGTGCCATGGGTTCACCTGTCTCCCAGATTGTGGCTCACCTGTTCATGGAGGAAGTATTGTGGCTCACCTGTACCTGGAGGAAGTATTGGAGCTCACCTGTACCTGGAGGAGGTATTGTGGCTCACCTGTACCTGGAGGAAGTATTGTGGCTCACCTGTACCTGGAGGAAGTATTGTGGCTCACCTGTACCTGGAGGAAGTATTGTGGCTCACCTGTACCTGGAGGAAGTATTGTGGCTCACCTGTACATGGAGGAAGTATTGTGGCTCACCTGTACCTGGAGGAAGTATTGAGCTCACCTGTACCTGGAGGAAGTATTGTGGCTCACCTGTACCTGGAGGAAGTATTGTGGCTCACCTGTACCTGGAGGAAGTATTGTGGCTCACCTGTACCTGGAGGAAGTATTGTGGCTCACCTGTACCTGGAGGAAGTATTGTGGCTCACCTGTACCTGGAGGAAGTATTGTGCCTCACCTGTACCTGGAGGAAGTATTGTGGCTCACCTGTACCTGGAGGAAGTATTGTGGCTCACCTGTACCTGGAGGAAGTATTGTGGCTCACCTGTACCTGGAGGAAGTATTGTGGCTCACCTGTACCTGGAGGAAGTATTGTGGCTCACCTGTACCTGGAGGAAGTATTGTGCCTCACCTGTACCTGGAGGAAGTATTGTGGCTCACCTGTACCTGGAGGAAGTATTGTGGCTCACCTGTACCTGGAGGAAGTATTGTGGCTCACCTGTACCTGGAGGAAGTATTGTGGCTCACCTGTACCTGGAGGAAGCATTGTGGCTCACCTGTACCTGGAGGAAGTATTGTGGCTCACCTGTACCTGGAGGAAGTATTGTGGCTCACCTGTACCTGGAGGAAGTATTGTGGCTCACCTGTACCTGGAGGAAGTATTGTGGCTCACCTGTACCTGGAGGAAGTATTGTGGCTCACCTGTACCTGGAGGAAGTATTGTGGCTCACCTGTACCTGGAGGAAGTATTGTGGCTCACCTGTACCTGGAGGAAGTATTGTGGCTCACCTGTACCTGGAGGAAGTATTGTGGCTCACCTGTACCTGGAGGAAGTGGAGAACAGAGCTGGTCTCTTTCCCAGGTGCAGTGCAGTCACTGGTTCAGATTTGTTGATGACACGTGGATCAAAATCAGAACCCAGGAAGTAGAAGCCTTCACAGAACACATCAACGCAGTGGACAAGAACATCAAGTTCACCTGTGAAGACGCCATAAATAACCGCCTGGCTTTCTTAGACTGTGCAGTGGTTATCTGTGAGGACAGGACTCTCCAAGTAGAAGTTTATAGGAAGCCAACACACACAGATCAATATTTGTGTTTGATTCCCACCAGCCTCTGCAGCACAAGCTGGAGTCATCAGGACTCTTCAGCTCAGAGCACAACCTCAGAAGGTCAACGGAAAGAAGAACAACACATCCGTAAATCTCTGAGAGACTGTGGATACCCCAAATGGACTTAACAAAACCAAGAGGACACAGACACCAAACAGACAGGAACCAGGGACAAAAGGGAAGGGTGTAGTTATCCCTTATGTGTCTGGCCTATCTGAAAAACTGATATCTGAAAAAGGATTTTCTACAAACACAACATTCCAATCCACCTTAAACCAGGGAACACGCTGCAGCAAAAACTGGTCCATCCTAAAGACAAGACCCCCACAAACAGAGTCATGTAGTTTATGAGTTCAGTGAAGAGTGCAGTGACAGTTCTGTTGGAGAAACTAAACAACAGCTTCACAAGAGGATGTATCAGCACAGAAGAGACAATCCTGGACCTGAGTCTGCACCTGAGTCTGAGTCCACCTCCACCTCAAAGAGGAAGGACATTCCTTTGAGGACAGCAATGTCCCAATTTTGGAGAGAGGCCAGATGGTTTGAGAGAGAGCTGAAGGAAGACATTTTTGTGAAAATGGAAAAGCCTTCGTTGAACAGAGGAGGTGGCCTCAGATTCATGTTGCCCAGTATTTACAACAGTGTTCTTAAACCTAAAACTAAAGAGCTTCACCTTAGAACAACCAACATAACACCTGATTAGAACTATGACACTAACGACACTGCACCTGAATGGAGCAGGATTATTAACGACTTGCTTTTACGCAAACCTTTTTTTTATTTATTTATCACATCCCTTTAAATGTGTTTTAGACAAAATAGAAACACAGCTTGAGTTTTTGTCAAAATAAAGTGACATTATTTTGGGCCTAAATATAATTGAGTGAATATAAAGTGCAGTGTGTTTGAAGTTTAGTCTCAGCTGCATTAATCATATGTATGTATTTAATATTCCTTCTTCCTTCTGTTGCAGGTCAAAGGTCACAGGAAATGAGTCACACAAACACAGAACTCAGCCAGCAGCCCCTCCCACCTGTGGAGTCAGTGTGAAGCCCCTCCCACCTGTGGAGTCAGTGTGAAGCCCCTCCCACCTGGCCTGCAGCCAACACAGGTGTGTCTCTGAGTCACTCCAGGAAGAAACACACAAACAAGACTTTTCCTTCAGTGGCACACTTTTCTCTGGGACACTTTGGACACTTTGGATCCACTCAGGTTTGACCAGTTTGATTCTTTTCAACAGCACTCTGCTCTGGCTTTAGTCCTGGCTTTAGTTCTGACTTTAGACCTGCTTTAGTCTGGCTTTAGTCCACATTTAGTTCAGGCCTGAGTTAGTCCTGGGTTTCTTCCTGGTTCTAGGCCTTGTTCAAAACTGCTTTAGTCCTGCTTTAATCAGGTTTGGACTGGATTTAATCAACCTGTAGTTTGTGTTTAATAAGGTTTGGGTTCAGTTCAGGTTTAGTTCTGACTTTAGACCTGCTTTACTCTTGATTTAGACCAATGGTAGTTTTAGTTCTGATTTATTCTTGGTTTATTTCCTGGTTGTAGGTCTTGTTGATTATTGGCTTTAGTCTCGGTTTAATCAGATTTTGTTTTAATTGATGTAAACATTGGTTTAATAAGTTTTAATGCTAGTTAATCACATTTAAATTTCTGGTTTTATTTGTAGCTGCAGTGAGTGGTCTGTGGCTGTAGGGGGCAGTGTAGGACAGAGGAAAGGATTAATGAGTGTCCTTTACAGTTTGTTCACTTTGTGTCATTTTGTAGGACTCTGGACTGAACATGGATCAGAGTGAGCACAGAGAGGACGGAGCCCTCCTCTAAAACCACTGACCCCAAAGCTCAGAGGTGAGATGAGGACTGTTCTCCAGGTCAGAGGTCAGCACTAAAACCACTGCACCATCTTTATCCACAGACCTGCTCCTGGGACCAGACACGTGTCCTTTAAAAGTGAAGACTCTATTGGTCGATATATTGATTTCAAAACAGAACCTGATCCACAGTAAGTCATTGTCAGAACACTTTAGAAAAACAACTATGGGGGGGGGTCTCATTTCCAGTAGAACTGATCTGAACACAGGCCCTGCTCCAGGTATAAACACAATCTGATCTGTATTTGTCCAACATTAAATCATTTCTGATAATTGATGGGCTGTAATTGCTGTAAACAGTTTGTGGTCCAAGTTTAATGAGAGACTGGTCGATATGAACCATTCTCTTCCTTTGGTTTCACACAAACAACAGAGTCATTACAAACTGGAGCTCAACAAGTCTTTAGAACATGTCCTCAGAATCAGACAAACACATTTAAATGTTCACTGTCAGAATAAAAGACTCTACATGGAATAAAAATATGAATTATGCAATGAATTATGAATTATTTTCAGAACGTGTCCAGAGCTGGGCCTCGTTTAAAGAAAAGCTGGACATGTCATAAACTGTCTTTTTAGATTGACAGGTCAAGCTGTGTTAATGTCAGAGGTGAAAGAACAGTCTATATTTGAGATGTTTTAATGTTTAATTTCTCCTGAAACTCAAGGGACATGTATTTACAAGATACTAATAACATGTATTTCATGAATAACAGCAGGTATTAATATATGTTCTTTTACACAAGTCACTGATGTGTGTCGTGTCTGAACAATGAACTAAATAAACTCATCTTAAATAGAATCTAAATGTAGGAGACAGAGACTCAGAGACACTGTCATATTTATATAAACTCTCTCTGTTCACAGGGACTTGTTACACTTGTGTTTTACTGAAATAAATGAAGAGCAATAGAGTGGTTTATAGAAATAAAACAGGACATAAGTTTACACGAAGCAGCTCGTGGATGAATAGATCATTAATTATAAGACTAAACCTGACAGCGTTCAGTCGTTGACCTGAAGAGGTCACAGGTCAGGAGCAGGTGTGTAAAGGTGAGTGAGGCAGATTACTTTTTGAAAAACTAGTGAGTGTGTACAGACCCGTGTAAAGAATAAGGACATGAGGACTTAGGACATAGGCTACACACAATAATCTCCTCAGTCAGAGGCTGTGTCTTATTGTCTTTCATAAAAACAGTTTTTATGTCCTTCACACGGTTCAACAGTGTTCACTCGCTCCATCCTTTCATAAATCAGTCCCAATCACAAGAAACACAAGGAAAACCATTTAACAGACACTTCCTTTAAGAAAACACACATCCTACTTCATTTTTACGTTTGTCCCTCAGTCTCCACTCAGGAACTCTCCAGGACTGCTCTCATGTGTTTTATCAGCTCATAAACACACTCCAGCGGTAAACGGCCGCTAACTGTTTGTGCCGTCGGTCTGTGTCCAGCAGCTCAGTCCAGTCCAAACATGACTTCTTCTCTTATCGTTCCAAAAGTCTGCTTTTTGTGTCTGACACAGAGTTTAGTGTCCTGCTGTGGTCAGCTGGATGTGTGCACGAGCCTGAGATGAGAAAGACCAGGTCTGGACTCACTCAAGTCTCCAGCTCAAGAAAAGAGATGCTTCTAGAACCAGGACCAATTTCTTAAAATACATGTCCTTTTTTGAGTCTTCTGACCTTGAGCCTCAGTGTGAGTCCTTCAGGAGGGTCTCTGTAGTAAACTTTAAAATATTGTAAGTTTCCATTAGTGTGTTTTACAAAAGCAGAATAAAGTTACCTAAAAGCACAACAATCGAGACATGACCGAGCTGCTGCTGGAGATAATCAGTAAAACTTTGAAACTAGACTGGGTAAAAAAGTGAGGACAAGACACTTTGAATGACTTTGAGTTTTATTAATGAATAATAACTATTGACTTCTTTTATTTTATGAAGCAGGTTCCATCCCAAACCAGAGTCTTCTGAACCTGGTCCCAGGTGTGAGTCCTTCAGGAGCGACCGGTCTACGGGACCAATAAACTTAAAATTACAATCAACAACAAAAAGTTTGTTCAAGAATAAAAGAAGATCCAGGTAAATCAAAAACATAATGAAATAACTAACGTTCAAGTAGAATATGTTCAACAGAAAATAGAATAGAAAAAAATTAATAACACTTTATTTTACAAATACTTCATTAAATACTATGTAATACACTGTGTAATAAACTGTATTAACATGTAACTACACAGTACTTACATATTGTAGGTAGTGTTAGGGCATGAATATAGTTCCATGTTATTACAGTTTATTACACAGTGTATTACATTGTACTTAATGAACCAGATACATGTATCAAGGGATTTAAAAGATAAGACAGTAGCTCAGTGGGTAGAGCAGTCGTCTTTCAACCGGAAGGTAGGTGGTTCGATTCCCACTCTCCCCACAGTTCATACTGTCGTTGTGTCCTTGGGCAAGACACTTAACCCACCGCCTCCAGTGGCTGTAACACTGGTAATTACTGTAGAACACTGTAAGTCTCTTTGGATAAAAGCGTCTGCTAAATGAATAAATGTACATGTAACTAAAATGTATAAAAAAAACCATGAAGATATATTTTATAATGATGGCATTACACACAGCTCAGAGACGGAGAAGGACAAAAACACATTTTTATATTTGGTGTGTAGTAATAACGTTTTACACTTTTTGTTTGAGAAAGACTCATTGAAGGAAGAGATTTAGTGAGTTTTATTATTGTAATAATAGTATAGTTTCTGAACACTCGCCTAAAACATTTTTTCATTTGTCCTTTGTTTCTGAAAATATAATAAAAAAGATTTTTCTTTTTTCTTATAAACTTTGCCAGATTTCTATACTGGATTTTAACAGATTAATAATAATACAAAAGACCAATCACAAAAACACTTCAGATATAGATTGGTTCAGATTGACAGTCTAGTGACACCACTACAGAGGATCTGTCGACACAGGGTAAACTGCTTTAGTTTGTGCAAGAAAAAGAGTCGCTGCTGTGATTCTTTTACTATAAGACTGGTGTGAGAACGACAGAACAAAAACAAAGTCTCAAAAAACATAAATAAAACCTAAATGCTTTTAATTATTTGTATCTGGAGCTTTTTATTTTATGAACCAGGATCCAAACACCTGTGTCCTTCAGGAGGGACAGGTCTTTAGGAGAACCAGGAAATAGATCTAAGAGTCCATCACTGCAAGAGAAAGTTTTACTAAAACCCTTTCTTCGAGACCTGACACTGAATATCAAGAGTTACACAGCTCAGGGCTGAGAGTTATGTGTCTCAAAATGAAATGGAGAAATAATCAGTTTTTGTTGTGTCCTCATCCACAGAGTGAAGCAGCAGAGGTCAGAGGTCATCAGTGATCAACATCAGACACAGCTGGACTCCATATTTATGGTCTGTCATTCACTAAAGTTTGGAAATGTATAAATGAATGAGAACTTGTTTTACACAGATCTGAACACTGACTGCATTTGTGTTGTTTATAATGTATCTGCTCAGCTTCTGGAGGAGAACATCTGCACTTTTGTCAAGAAGGAGCTGAAGAAGCTCCACAAGGTTCTGAGCACAGATTACCCAGAATGCTTAGAGCATCTGAAGGATGAGGATGAAGAGCAGAGGAGCAGCAGTGAGGCTTTTCTGAAGATCACACTGAACTTCCTGAAGAGGATGAAGCAGAAGGAGCTGGCTGAGCGTCTGTGGAGCAGTAGGACCATTTAACACATTTAACAAGAGGCTCACAGTCATTTTATATTCTCTGAGACTCATGGCTTTATCTGTTGTCTTCATTCAGGAAGTTACTCTGGAAATTTTCAGAGTAAACTGAAGTCTAACCTGCAGCAGAAGTTTCAGTGTGTGTTTGAGGGCATCACTAAAGCAGGAAACCCCACCCTTCTGAACCAGATCTACACAGAGCTCTACATCACAGAGGAGGGGCTTCAGAGGTCAACCAGGAACATGAGGTCAGACAGATCGAAACAGCCTCCAGGAAACCAGGCAGACCAGAGACAGCCATCACATGTGAAGACATCTTTAAAGGCCCAGCTGACACAGATGGACCAATCAGAACAGTGCTGACAAAGGGAGTGGCTGGCATCGGGAAAACAGTGCTCACTCAGAAGTTCAGTCTGGACTGGGCTGAAGGCAAAGCCAACCAGGACATACAGCTGCTGTTCCCGTTCACTTTCAGAGCACTCAATGTGCTGAAAGAGACACAGTTCAGTTTGGTGCAACTTGTTCAACACTTCTTTAGTGAAACCAAAGAAGCAGGACTCTGCATCTTTGAAGACCTCCAGGTGGTCTTCATCTTTGACGGTCTGGACGAGTGCAGACTTCCTCTGGACTTCACCAAAACCAAGGCCCTGACTGACGCCACAGAGTCCAGCTCAGTGGATGTGCTGCTGGTAAACCTCATCAGGGGGACCCTGCTTCCCTCCGCTCGCCTCTGGATAACCACACGACCCGCGGCGGCCAATCAGATCCCAGCTGAGTGTGTCTCCGTGGTGACAGAGGTCAGAGGGTTCACTGACCCACAGAAGGAGCAGTACTTCAGGAAGAGGTGCAGAGACGAGGCCAACACAATCATCTCCCACATCAGGACGTCCCGAAGCCTCCACATCATGTGCCACATCCCAGTCTTCTGCTGGATCACTGCCACAGTCCTGGAGCATGTGTTGAAAACCAGAGAGAGAGAGCTGCCCAAGACCCTGACTCAGATGTACATCCACTTCCTGGTGGTTCAGGCCAAAGTCAAGAACGTCAAGTATAAAGAAGGATCTGAGACAGACCCACACTGGAGTCCAGAGACCAGGAAGATGGTGGAGTCTCTGGGAAAACTGGCCTTTGAGCAGCTGCAGAAAGGAAACCTGATCTTCTACGAGTCAGACCTGAGCGAGTGTGGCCTCGACACCACAGCAGCCTCAGTGTACTCTGGAGTGTTCACACAGGTCTTTAGAGAGGAGCCAGGTCTGTACCAGGACAAGGTCTACTGCTTTGTCCATCTGAGTGTCCAGGAGTTTCTGGCTGCTCTTTACGTCCATCAGACCTTTATCAACACTGGGTTCAACCTGCTCTCAGACAAACCCAAGAGTGCTACACTGCTCAGAGGAAAACTTAAATTAAAACATTTTCACCAAACTGCTGTGGGCCAGGCCTTACAGAGTCCAAATGGACACCTGGACCTGTTCCTCCGATTCCTCCTGGGTCTTTCACTGCCGACCAATCAGAGCCTTCTACAGGGTCTGCTGACACAGACAGGAAATAGCTCTCAGACCAATCAGAAAACAGCTAAGTACATCAAAAAGAAGATGAGTGAGGATGTGTCTGCAGAGAGAAGCATTAACCTTTTCCACTGTCTGAATGAACTGAATGACCGTTCTCTGGTGGAGCAGATCCAACAGTACCTGAATTCAGGACGTCTGTCTGAAGCTGGACTGTCTCCTGCTCAGTGGTCAGCTCTGGCCTTCATCTTACTGTCATCAGAAGAAGCTCTGGATGTGTTTGAGCTGAAGAAATACTCTGCTTCAGAGGAGGCTCTCCTGAGGCTGGTGCCAGTGGTCAAAGCCTCCAACAAAGCTCTGTGAGTAATGTTTTTTTAACTAAATAGTATTAAAAGTTTCTTCTACAGCTCATAACAATATATTCTTTCAGACTGAGCAGCTGTAACCTGTCAGAGAGAAGCTGTGAAGCTCTGTCCTCAGTCCTCAGCTCCCAGTCCTCTAGTCTGAGAGAACTGGACCTCAGTAACAACGACTTGAAGGACTCAGGGCTGAAGATGTTGTCTGTTGGACTGAAGAGTCCTCGCTGTAAACTGGAACATCTCGGGTCTGATTGGATTCAATTGTCTTTAACTCTTTTCCGCTCAAATTAATAATTTATAAACTTTCTATCGCTTAGTCCCATTTGCACTTGTGGATGACTGGCAGCTTTAGGCTTTAGGAGGGTACACCCTGGAGAATGGCCAGTTAGTCACAGGGCTGACATTTAGAGACAGACAGCGACAGACAACAATTCACTCTTTATTCACTAGGGACACTTTAGCGTTGCCAATTAACTTATTCCTGCATTTCATTCTTTGTGGGAGAAAGACGGCATTCCCAGAAAGAACCCATGGTAACACGTGGGGGACATGCGGACTCCTCAGAGAAAGACAAGAGTCTGCCGAGGATGTTTGAGTCGGCCGGGGGTTTAACTCACCTTTCAAATATATAATTTATTAATATATAAACACATAAAATAAATATTAAAGAAAATATAGAGAACAATGTGTCACAAAGCAGTGTACATTTGTTCCTGTCTCCGCCTGGATAGTGCATAAATGATTTTTGGCTTAAATATAAGGTGTCCATGTAAACACAAACTACTGTCCAAGTGAAGTTTATTGTCCCGGCAGCTCAAAAATAAATAAAAAAAACATTAGAACTATATCAAAGGAGACTAAAGTAATTCAAAAGTCAGAATAATTAAAATGTAATTTTAAAGTTATTTCAATTTATTTAAAGTTATATAAATGCCAGATTTTTTTTACATTTACTGTTCCCTTTCTCTCCAGACTGAGCAGCTGTAACCTGTCAGAGAGAAGCTGTGAAGCTCTGTCCTCAGTCCTCAGCTCCCAGTCCTCTAGTCTGAGAGAACT
The DNA here is from genome assembly GCA_024349245.1 of Neodontobutis hainanensis. NCBI lineage: Eukaryota > Metazoa > Chordata > Actinopteri > Gobiiformes > Odontobutidae > Neodontobutis > Neodontobutis hainanensis. Next base: position 17,900 of record JALDNG010003872.1, read on the forward strand.
GGACCTCAGTAACAACGACTTGAAGGACTCAGGGCTGAAGATGTTGTCTGTTGGACTGAAGAGTCCTCACTGTAAACTGGAACAACTCAGGTCAGGAGTCTAAAATGTTTACTTAAATGTTACTCACTATTAGTCTATCAGAAAACCATCCTAGACCAAGGCTTTTGGTAATATTTAAACTTTTCATTTTTAACAGGAGCCTAATTTAAGTCTCTTTTTTAATTAACTAAACAAACGTTAAACACAATGTAGTGAACTAAATGTGCTGGAGTTTGATCTGTTAATGTTTAGACCTGTTACTGATGATCTGTATAATGTGTGTTTGCAGACTCTCAGGTTGTCTGATCTCAGAGGAAGGCTGTGCTTCTCTGGCCTCAGCTCTGAGGTCTAACCCCTCCCATCTGAGAGAGCTGGATCTGAGCTACAACCATCCAGGAGACACAGGAGTAAAGCTCCTGTCTGCTCTACAGGAGGACCCCTCTGCAGACTGGACACTCTCAGGTATGGACCATATGTTGGTGAAAGAAATAGATATGAACAACCAGGCATTTGTGTTTTCATTAGTTGGTTAGACTTTATGCTCTTCTAGTTACTGCCTTTTTGAAAAGTACATGCACTGTTTAAAATCATTGCACAGCAGTACTCACTGCTGTGCACTGCACAGAAGCTTGTCAAGAAATCAAAAGCCTCAACATGTAATGATTATGCATGAATGAGGAACAATGAGATTGAAAAGAATGAAAAGAAAAGCTTGTGTGGATCAGAATGTCTCTGTTTTCCTTCAGACTGGATCCTGCTGGAGTCCACTGGTTGACAGTTTGTCCCTGGAAAAGTAAGATTTATTAATTTATTTATTTATAGTAAACTGCAGATGTTTCTTTTCTTCCACTTGATGTAAAGTGAGAAATAATGATTGTAAATGCTGTCATTGATGTGTCACTGAGCCTGACCTTTGTTGACTCAGACAAACCCTATTCATTACTGGACTTACTGGACTTACAATGGGATCTGTCTCTGTCAAACTCTGAGCCAGACACAAATTCAGGGACAAAAGTCATGTCTTTTCCACATTGTCCTGAAAAGTGTGTGTGTGTGACTCTGAGACAGTGATGGTTGTAAAAGTGATGCAGCAGTAGTTTGTTGCAGAGTTAGTGTGACTCAGACTCATAGAGGCCTGCAGACACCTGTATAAGCTGGAGCTGTATGAGAGTGTGTCTGTAGCAGAGTTACACTCACCCCAGTGTGTCTTTAGACCTGAACACAAGCCTCAATGCAGCAGGAACACACCTTAGAAAATGTGTTGGATTAAAGCTGTGTCAGTGACTTATCGATCCCAGAGCACAGCGCTGTTGGACAAAATGAGAGAAATCAAATAAAGGCACGTTTTACACACGTCACAATAAAAGTGAATGTGTCTGTTTGAGGTTTTAGTCAGAACCAGATCTGATTGAAACATTTGTGATAAAGACTGTGTCGTCCACACGAGTCAGAACTGAATCTAGAGTTCTTATTAAAGCAGCTCCTGAAGAGTCCAGTTTGGAGCTGTTTAACTGCACTAACCTTTTAGATCAAACATGTAGGAAGAGTCCTGTGAAGGATTCTTCTGGAGACAATAAGCTGTTCTCCTCTGAGCTGTGCCTCTGCTGTCAGTCCTCCTCATCACTAGAACAACAGCAGATATCACACAAACACTGGCAAAATGACAGCAGCTGTGAACAATCTCCTGCAACAGAGAGCCACATGCTCTCAGCCACTGTCTGCACCAAGCACCATCAGAACCACTGCTGCAGCTTCAACACACTTTGTTCTGTGTTTCCATCCAATAGAACAACTATTGAGTCAATGTGTCAAAGAAATGTGACTGATGTCCATTTCCATGAAGCACAGAGAAGTGAATAAACTCCTGTGTAGTGACGTCAGAGGCTGGAGCTTTAGGAGCTGCTTTATGTCCTACAGCAATAAACAGTAGAAGAAGAGTTTAAAGCTCCTCCAAACACAAGTCTTTCTTCTAATATGACTTTTCCATCAAACAGAACCTTGTACATTTGTGTTAATCTCATGTGTTCAGAGAGGACAGAGGACTAACTGCAGCTGTATTGTGTCTTCTCTCCATCAGATTTCTGTGAACTCACACTGGATCCAAACACAGCTCACAGACTCCTCAAACTGTCTGACAACAACAAGAAGGTGACACGAGTGAAAGAGAAGCAGCCATATCCAGATCATCAGGACAGATTTGATTACTGGTGTCAGCTGCTGTGTTCGACTGGTCTGACTGGTAGCTGTTACTGGGAGGTCCAGTGGAGCGGAGAGGTTTATATATCAGTGTCTTACAGAGGAATCAGAAGGAAAGGATTCAGTAATGACTGTGTGTTTGGATTCAACGATCAGTCCTGGAGTCTGTGGTGCTCTGAAGGTGGTTACTCTGTTTGGCAAAATAACAAACAAACCCGCCTCCCTCACTCCTCCTCGTCCTCTTCTGGGACAGTAGCAGTGTATGTGGACTGTCCTGCTGGCTCTCTGTCCTTCTACACAGTCTCCTCTGACCAACTGACCCACCTCCACACCTTCAACACCACATTCACTCAGACTCTGTTTCCTGGGTTTACTCTCTGGTCTGTTGACTCCTCAGTGTCGTTAACTCTGTGGGACTGAGAGTGTCCTCTTGTAGAGAAACATCCTCACTGCTGATCAGATAGTCCAGTCTACCTGACCTCACACACTCACACATGTTAGAAAAGATGATAAAAGACTCCAAACACACTTAAATGATCAGAGATGGACTTTGTATTTTGAGTTTGAGCTGGTCTGATTGGATAAAACAGAGGAACAGTTCTTTTCCAGTTTCTTTGACAGAGACTGTTCATTTAATCTATAACTTCCACTTCCTGACTTCAGACAAGGCGGACGTGTCTTCCCTCTGCTCCTGCTCTCTGCTGTGCTTTTTATGTCTCGTTTTGCCTCGTCTCGTACTTTTTCTCTCATTTCTTTGCTTCAGCTGCTGCTGGACTCCTAAGAATCGATAAACTGCTTCTGTGTCATGAGTGACAGTTTAAAGGATTACATCAAAGAGTCACACAATCTGAGGAGCTGACTCGACACCTTCACACAGACTGTGGACAATACAGAAAGGACTTTAACACCGGGAGTCAGACCTGTGAGCGACTACGCTGCTTAACGGATATGAAGGTTAATCCAGAGAAGAGAGATAACATCAAGAAAATGGACCATTTGAGTTGCGTTGTATTGTATTACAGTTCTGACAAGAATAGGAAACATTAAGGTTACTCCACGAAATGGACGTGCGCCTTGTCCCTCTTGGAAGCCGAGCCGGCTGCTGGGTCTTACCTTATCCTCTTCTCGAGACTTTACGTCCCTCAAGGTCACTGAGCCTCTCAACGCACAGCCAAAACATCGCTCAACAGAGGCCTTAACTCTATCCTAACACCAGCCCAAACCAAGAGTCTGCCATATTTACATCTGTCTGACCCTGGACTCTACCCCCTTGTCCCCTCCTCAGTGTAAGCCATTTTAAAAATCCATCATGTGACTGCGTGTGCTGTCATCCCTGTCCTATAACTACAACTGCAGATATGTTTGATGTGTTTGATGTCTGCTATGTTTGTACAATGCCTTATTTCATTTTCCGGAAGATCTTTGCGCCTGAACAAATGGCTGTGTTGGTGTAGCTTCAATCTTTGTATAAATGTTTATGTTGCACTGCGTCTACATGTCACTGCTGGTTGTATATAATTATTCTATAAATATTCTGTATATAACTGTGTACCTGACAAATAAAACTCAACTCAACAAAAACTCTAACACAGATCCCACTCACAAACAAACTCACATCAATCTCATGTTTAATTTAAAATTAAAGTTTATGTTTGTTCCATCAATGGAAATATTGATATTGTTTCTTCTAAATGACACAGTTGAGTTTTCAGTTGAGAAAAAAAATACTTAATGTTAAATGTGAACAGTTTTAAAAATGTAAAAGAAAAAAAATGTTTAAACAAGAACCAAGAGTTTAAATATGAACAAGTCAGAAACAGGAAGTTCAATAATAGGTCAAACTGTTGTAATATTTTTTTCTAAGATTAATGAGAGAAGATGAAGACATCTTACACTTCAAAATGAATTATCAGGTTCAATCCTTGTAAGAATGAAGCAAAGGTCGTCCTGATTGGTCAGTGTTTTTACAGACTTAACCTGCTCAAGGGCACATTAGCAGTTACCAGAGATCTGCCTTGAGAAAAAGTGAACCAGCTTCTGAAGCAGAAAACCCAGGGTTAACCCTGAACTCACCTCTGACCTCCTGATCCAGTCTGACAGGGCCCTAATGTCTTCAGCCTGGAAACAATGAGACCAGAGCAGAACCAAAGCAGAGGACTTCTGTTTAAAAGATTAACATTAAATTTAAGAGAAATAATGGATAAAACAAGGAAACTCTACATTTCACTCTCATCACTTCAGACACGTATCAAGAAAGTCTGTTTGAACTCTTCCTTTGCCTCTTTTTTCAGTCAAACTGGTTCTTGACATTATTTCCAAAGACAAACGTCAGTGGAATGTGCAGAACTCAGAATACCTGCTCAGATCCAGAAGTCTTCTGACACACTTCCACAGTAAATGATTCTGTGACGCTCGTTAGTTTTAGAGCTGAACGCAGACAGCAGCAGTT
>JALDNG010003873.1:0-22940 GCA_024349245.1 Neodontobutis hainanensis
ATATTATGCTCTCACTCTTGCTCCAGTTCATATGCTTATCCACATGCAAGTATGACTTATGTCTTTAGCTGTATCTCCTGGTGGCGCCAGGCTAATCCAAACAATACAAAGACATCACTTTGCACTACATCTAATCATTGTCCAGGGACTCTGTCCTGAACATTTAGTGACACACATCTATGACTGACATGTCAGCTCAATACACGACCAATCCACGACCCTGGAGCTGAGAGGCGGGCATAATGTACACCTATAAAAGCTTCATGTGTTGTTTACATCTTTAAGCAAAACCCTCCGTGTACCATTGTTACCGGTTGTCCGTTTTGTTTCTTTTGCATAGATTAAACCTGTCTATTATTTTCAAATTATATACCGTCTCCATCGTCTGCTCATTTAATCTGTAAAGTAAAATTCTTATAACAGTTTTATTTATCAAACACTTCTAACTTTAGCAGGAAATGTTTGTCTTGTGTAAGTGGCCAACAACACATGAAGGATACATGAACACATCACCTGCAGTGGTGCCTTTTTCTTGAGTACAGATAAAAATACATGATCAGGCGTGTTCTTTAACAAAGCGTTTGTAAATCTTGTCGACACAAAGAAGCCTCCCAGTTGTTTTGTGGACAGCTTATCATGGTGCTCCTTCCTGTTTTTCATATGTATTCCTTTTCTGATCGAATTGACAGTTTTTTCTTGGAAATATACAATGTAAGTTTTAGTGGTATTTTGCAATGTCACAGTGGCTTGTTTCAGTGCTACATTCAGTTTATTAACCAGTATCTTTTTCAATTAAAAGGGTTGGATTTCACTGCTTTGGTCTTTTGTTTAATACTGTCAAGAGCATTTCAAATATTTGATCAAAGTCCTGATACATACATACATACATACATTTACTGGTCCATTTAACTGATTTAAAGTTAAAAAATAAATTTACTTTAGGTGGAGGCCTTCTCCATCTTTAGTAATGGCCAATATACTGTTTGTCAGAGTAATGCTGAAGAACGCTCCAAAATGTATGCTCACTGGAGTAACTAATGAGAAGCATGATTATCAGTCTTTGTAGGGCTTTTAGCCAGAATTAAAAAATAGAGTGGGCCTTGTAAAATCCTGTACAACCTCTGAAGCCCATGAACTATCCTTATCTATCTTCAAGTTAAAAGCAACCGTTTATGAAAGTCTTTGAAGACTTTCACAAATTGTATAGTCTAATGTAGTGGTACAAAAAGAATTGTAGTTTGCTTTTGTCCAGGAGTGTCAAACATACGGCAATTTTTTAAATAAAATGAACTGTTCATCCTAATTTGTCCACTGCCGGTCGCACTGATTTAGTTAGAGGAGCCAGAACTGAACAGCAGAAGGCAGCTATGGCCCTTTGGCTTACTCTTGTTGTAGAAATAACCCTGTATTGCACCCTCATTACCCCAAATGTCTTTGTGTCTGTTTCTAATAATCAGTGCCACTAAAACACTCATCACTGAAAATACAACAGCCTGCAAGAACAAGTGAGAAAAGAGAAGACTAATGAATTGTTCACAGATCTGAGGAAACAGCAGCCCGTTTTTCCTGGAGCTGAGAGGTCAGTGAAGCAGGCTGCAGCAGCGAAAGTTAACTACATTAGTGCTACCAAAATAGTATTAGCATGAAAACCATATTGTGAGCCATGAACCATAAAACATATAGCTGAAGGTTTTTGCTAGCATTAGCTTTTTTTGGTTGCATTTGATGTGAGCACTGACATTAATGTAATTACTTTGTTGTAATAAAATAAAGGGGAGAAAATGGAATTCTCAATTCTAGGTTATTATGGGTTTTTTTTGTTTGTTTTTTAAACATGTATTTATTGAGTCTTTTTGCTTTTAACTTCAAAAACAAAGGATACAAACAAGGCACAGCTACAACACGAAGGTGGTATACAATAATAATAGAAAAATTAAAGCACAGAAAAAATTATATAATACATAATACAAATAATCAATCAGTGTCATTCTTCAAGCCATCAACAGATTTGTTGATGTCTATACAACGTTTAGCTTCCAAAAAACAAATGTTCAATAAAGATGACACACTTTTTGACAGCACACAATCCTCTGGGTAAATATTCAAGAAGCACATTTTAGGGTTAGTAGGAACATCTTTGCCAACAATTTCACCCACAATGTACAAACCATTGCTCCAGAATGAAAAAATATATGGGCATTCCCACATACAATGAAATAGAGTACCCTTTTGAACCTTCCATTCAAGCGTGTGTCTGGTATGCTAGAATTAAAGGGATTCAGCTTGACCGGTGTTATATACCATCTACTTATCCATTTATATTGCAACAACCTAGAGTTTGTGTTTATAGATTGTGTTTGTGTGTGAATGTATTGACAAATACCCACTCTATTTGTCCATAAACTTAAACAAAACTAATAATACCAAACTTCTCAAATGGCCACTGAGACTACGTCATGGCTTAGGCTTTACTCATGGTTAGAGGTTCCAAAATAAAATAATGTCCATATCAAAAGATGAGTTCCATGAGGTTTATTTACACATATAAGCAAGCTCACCGACATTTCCTGCTGCTTCTCTCACGCTGTGGTAAAAAACCATATGCCCTCGCCTGACCCTTAGAATTTAAAAACTTTAAGGTATATTCCTCTAATGTGGATAGAGGAGGAATTGACAGACTATTTTTTTGTTTAGAAAAAATTAAACTCCTAAGTTGTACATATTTAAAAAAAAAAGTGTTTTGTGGGAATGTTGTATTTGAGTTTGAGCTCCTCAAAAGACATGTGCACCATGTTGTCATCATATAAGTCTGCCACTTTCTCTATTCCCTGAGCCGCCCAAAATCTAAACCCTGAGTCCGCTCTGCCTGGAACAGAGTCGTCATTGACAAATATTGGAGAAAATTGCGAGAGGTCAGTACTTTCCTCTAAGTATGCCAGAGAGGTGCGCCAAACTCACAGTGTATTCTGGAGGAACGGATTTCTAGTGTTCTTAAATAAGTTCTGTTTATTTGCCGAGTACAAGTATAAGTTTGGAGTATAATGTTGATCAAATGTGTTTCAATCGATACCCATGCAGGTGGAAAGCGTTTTTGAAAATAAAACATCCCTGCTCTTACTTGGGCTGCCCAGTAATACCATTCAAGATTTGTCCGTTTCAAAGCACCTCTGTCATAAGGTCAATAAAGAAGGGAAAGTCTAAGCCTGGGGCGTCTATTGTTCCAAATAAAATGCCATTCAAAATTGATGCAGGGGGAGAGAGTGGAATAGATTGAAATAGATATGAATATTTTGGTAAAATTTCATTTTTAATAAACTTATTATACCTATTCATTGAAATAGGTAAATGGGTCCACCTATGTATCATCTGAGTGATCTTCTCCGTTAGGTCATCGTAATTTACGGGGACAATTTGGTCAACAGTAGAAGTCATTTTTACTCCTAGGTATGTAAAAGCATTCAAACAGAACTCAAATGGGGTATGGAGTGGAGGGGTTATCTGTTCCAACTTGTCCATGAATAATATTACTGACTTTGAGCTGTTCATTTTATATCCGGAAACAGGCCCAAAATGTTGTATTAGATCCAGTAAAGCGGATGTAGTCTGTTTCAATTTGGAGCAGAACAAAATGACATGGTCGGGCGATAGAGCGATGCGATGCTCCCTATTTCCTATCGTAATACCTTCCAGAATGGGATGATTGCGAATGGCCATTGCAAGAGGTTCAATTGCCAATGTAAATAATAATGGGGATAGAGGACGACCCTGTCTCGTACCTCTATGCAACTTAAAAGGTTTGGATATTTGCCCTTTCGTAAGCACCATAGCCTGAGGATCAGCATAAAGTAGTTTAATCCACAAAAAAAATGACTTTTTCATCCCAAATCTTTGAAGAATTTCAAACAAGAAGTGCCATTCCACCTGATCAAAAGCCTATTCGGCATCCAGGGATAAAATGGCTGTATCCTTGCAACTGCACCTCTCCAATATAATATTAAGAACTCGCCTAATGTTGTGGAAACCCTGCCGTCCCTGGATGAAGCCGTTTTGATCAGAGTTTACCATTTGTGCTAACACTTTATCTAGACGTCTGGCTAAAGTTTTGCACAGAATGATAAGATCATTATTAAAAAGGGATATTGGTCTATAAGATCCACACAGAGTAGAGGGTTTGCCTGGCTTTAACAACAATGTAATTTCAGCTGTATTCAACGAGGGTCGGAGCAGTCCATTATTTAAAGACTCCTTATACATTTCTAGTAAAGGTTGCATTAATAAGTTTTGAAACGTTTTATATATTTCAATGGGAATCCCATCGGGCTCGGTGCCTTTGAAACCCTTCATACTTCCAGTGGCTGCCGTCAGTTCCTTTACAGTTATTTCAAGATCCAAGTCAGCCAATAGATTATCTTCCAGAGGAGTAACATTCAATGAATCCAGAAAGTCTTTCTGATTTTGTAAAGAAGAAAGAGAAATATCTGTGTCATACAAGTTTTCAAAGAAATCTCTAAAAACATAATTCATTTCTTCTCTCCTCTCTCCTTTCGCCTCTTAAAAAAGCTTTAAATGCTTCCCAGGGAATGGATGCTGAAGTTTGTTTTGTGTTATTTATAAAGAAATCTGCAATTTGTGCTCCAATATATTCCATAAATTCTGGATCCTTTAACCAAAAGGACTGGAGGCGCCATCTTGTGGACGTGTTAATTGATGGGATCTTTAAACTAAAAGAGACTGACTCATGATCTGAAATAAGAATACTATCATACCAGATTTTTGGGATAGAGGATTTTCGAGAAGAGGAGACCGAAAAATAGTCAATCCTAGAAAAAGTTTCAGACGTAGCCGAAAGACAAGAGAAGGTAGATTGTTTCGGATTATATTTTTGCCATATATCTATCAAATTGAATTCTCTAATATAATAAAGTAGTTCTTTCCTGGATTGAACATGTATCTTTACCCGTCGATCTCAGTTTCAGGTCGGAGAGTGCAGTGAAAATCCCACCTATAACATAGGCACCTGGCAAATCAGCCAAAGAGAAAAACTAATTCCGGAAAAAAGAAGACTTATCATTTGGGCCGTATAAAATAACTAGATTTATTCTGATTGAATTAATTTCACATTGTATAATTAGAAATCTTCCAAATCTCTCCACTTCTACCTTTATTAAATAAAAGGGCACTGAATTGTGTATTAATATGATTACCCCACGGGATTGAGAGCTAAAAGAAGCTGAAAAAACTTGACCAGGCCATCTTCTTCTCACCCTCACAATATTCTCTGGTGTCAAATGTGTCTCTTGCAATAACACTATCTTAGCTTTAAAATCTTTAATTCTACTCATTACCTGTTTAAGCTTGACAAGTTTGTTTTGTTTAGACCTCTCACATTCCAAGATGTAAACTGCAAATGAGCTAACATGATGACAAGTCGTAATATTGAAAATACCTGTTGCAATATGGTATACACAATACTGTTTAACAAGTAGACCACCACAAAAAATGTGCCTAAACCGGAAACAAAACAAAGTGTACTTCCCCAAACGAAGTACATATAACCCCCCCTCAGTTTACACTTCCACTAGACCCCCCATAGGTAGAGTCTGGTTGTGGAGCTCCGCCGGTCCAGGAAAATGGGAAACAGCATATCTAGCGATCAGGACGCTCCATGTATAAAAATAAAAATGTAATAATAGAATCAAATAAATGAGTAAATTGTATTGCAATCAAAACAAACCTCTAGTACAAAATACTTTTAACAGCCTATATAGAACCAAAAATGCCCAACTTAAAGCAGTATTTAGTAAATAGTCATTGGGCCCCTATTATTATGTTATTATTTTACTGGTCCGGCCCAACTAAGATCAAGTTGGGCTGTATGTGGCCCCTGAACTAAAAAGGAGTCTGCCCCCTGCTTTAGTCACTGATTGTCCACTGCATCTGACACTAAACACTGCTGATTACTGCTGGAGTTCTGCTGCCCTCTGTTGGAGACATCAGGAAACAAGGACACCATCAACAACAGCTACTTGATGTTTTATATTTGACATCAAGAGCACATTTTTCTCACTAAGAACTCATACATCTTTGATATTTTTAGTTCCAGTCCTGGCCTGAAACTGTGGCTTTGTGCCACCTGTCATTTTTGCCAGGCCATGCAAGGATAAGTTAGTTAATAACTTCCAACACTATTCCGTTATCAAGCCTGTCTGCTCTGTTTTCAGCTCTCTGAAAATTTAACAAGAAGCCTATCATCACAGCAGTGCCTTTATATCTGCCTGAAAAAAATACCAAGACTGGATTGGTTTAGCTTCAATGAGATCATGAATGTCATTTAAGGCAAACTATTCTGTAAAAATCACAAAAAATAACCACCACCATATGACATTAAAACCAAACAGGGTATTTGTAAAAACGTACAGTACAGTCTGTACAGTACTTGTTCTTTCAGTGGCAGACCTAGTCCTAGTGTTAAAGCCTTTGCTCTAAATATTTGATCCTTTTCTAGTCAACCCACGCTTCGTAAAGTTGTCTGGTTCCAAGACAAAATGTATCATATTCATAACTGTATGCTCTACATTTGTTGTGTCTTGTCCATGTCCAAATGAACTGAACATTGCAGAGGCAAACATCCTGTTTAAAGAACAGGTCTGAGGGAAAATGGTGGCATTATGATTTGTGAAAGAGCGTGACCAAAAAGCTGTCACAGTGAAAAGTTTAAAATATTGTAAATGTTGCCAAAAGGCTCTTAATTGTCATACTTTCCATAATATTTGACAAAGTCTGAAACATAATGTCACAACAACTGTAGTTTGTGGAGCCCTTTTCAAACAATGTGGTTATAAATGGGGTGTGTGTCCTGTGGATAGCACTAAAGCACATTGTAGGACACAATTAAATTGAACTCACACTGATATACCAGGTAAGTGCTTTTTCAACGTTTTTATTGTATGTCGTGTAAAAAGTAAAGTAGCAGTCAAGTTACATTTAAGGTGATGGTATCTCACGACACACTAAACAAATGTTTGTAGAACTAGTGCCACAGATATTCACCTTGTCATTATACTTGCAGCATGGTTCAAATGCAATTAAAAATTACGTTTTCTGTCAAAGCGTTTAGGACATATAACTCTGACTTATTCAAGAGTAAACAATATAAATAGGCCCTAAAGTGATCCGTGGCTCAGCATTTACACATGCTAAAAGAGGTCAGTGTGAGGGCAGCCACACAGGTAGAACACCTACTCACATTCCTCTGGAGCCAGAAGAAGAACAAACGCTGGGACTTAAAACTTTTCTTCTCGCTCTGTTTGAAGGCTATATCATAGATTTAGAGTCATGTTTTGTAAAATATAACATACTTTATCACTTCATAAAGGACTATCCAGGCTGTTTTCTTAAGACACACCTGGACACACCAAAACAGAAATATCTGACTCATTTGGTAAAAGTAACTCTTGCAGATGTGTATTAGGGTTCAAAAATAAGCAACACCCTTAAAACCAGGATACTTAGTACAATGAATTAAATCCATGTATTAAATCTGTGTCATTGTAGTGTGTTTTTGGGATGTCTTGGAAATTAAAGTCCTCCAGGATTTAACGGGCCAGTGTGAACAAATTAAAATATCTATGATCCCTTGAGAATATAAACCATCTGACTATATAGACAAACTCTGTATGACCATCAGATAAAAATCTCTGGACTTGAGGCCCAACAGTTATCTTTGATTTACAAGATTTTTTCCTATCTATAATTCAATCAATCCTTTATGAGAGGTTACACTAGTTGTATTTCCTCTAGTTGAAAGTCACATCATGTCTGGTATCTGTGCTCAGTCTGCAGCTGTGAGCCTTCAGCATCTGGCTCATGTTTCCCTTTTCTGCGTCGGCTGGAGGCTGAGCTGAAGACGGCTTGCATCAAAGACAAAAAAACAGTTTGAGGATCCAGATTGTCCAGCCACCAATGCATCTCTGTTCTTCAGGAAACCACCTCCTGGTAGAGTGCACAGGAAACGACCAGGTGTGAGTAGAAAAACTCAGACACATCTCCACCAGAGGGCAACAAACACATCTTATTTTTTTTAAATATTTATTTATTTTTAATAATATTATATTGATTTATATAGCCCTGTTCCATCATGGTTTTCACAAATCACTAGTAAACACTTTTATTTTTCCATGATATGAACAATACTCTTTCTATCTCTAAATTTCTGATGAAAAGAAAAAAATCAATTGAATATGCATTAGATATACGAATATATTCTAAAGTGAATCTACAGATGTGGTTCTTTTGTGCCTATAATATACAAATAATCATGAGTTCCTTGCAGGTCTAACACAGATCACTATTTACTTATGTCACTCTTTTACCGAGTAAAGCATTTGTGGGAGTAGAAACTTTCAGTTTTAAATACCTTTGTAGAAACAGAACAGAATGAAAAAATGTTCGTTTTAAGTCAATTTAAAAAGGTTAATTTAAAAAAGATTTATAGGCTGGAAGCAGATGTTAGAGGCTGAAGCTGAGGCAGACTGTTAGAGGTAATGCAACTGGAGTTAACAATTATTTCTATTAAGAAGAAAAATACAGTTAAAATTCATTTAATGGATGTTTTGAACTGGAGGCTGGAGACTGATGTTAGAAGCTAGAGGCTAGAAGCTGATGTTGGAGGATGGAGGCTGGAGGATGGTTCTTGGAGCCTGAAGTTAGAGGCTGGAGACCTGAGCCTGATGTTAGAGGCTGGAGGTGATGATAGAGGCTGAAGCTGAGGCAGACTGTTAGAGGTGATGCAGATGTACTTAACAATTATTTCTATTAAAAAAGGAAAATACAGTTAAAATTCATTTAATGGATGTTTTGAACTATATATAATATTTATAAAGAGACGGTGAAACGACGCCAGGACTTCTCTGCATGTGTCCTCTTTGAAACTACTTTAGACTATAAACTGTTCATTTATTTTCACTCCCAGAATGCAACACAATTTACAGTACTTTACAGTATTGTTAAGAAAATGTCCTAAAGCCCCTAATGTTTTTTTCCCGGAATGCATTTCTATTTCAGTAAGTTACTGTTTTTAATAGGAAACTACGGTGGCCGGAAAGTGCAAAACAACATTACAAAGTGTGAAACACTTTTACAAAGCAGACAAATTTACATTTTGGAAAACATTTTTACCAATCATAAAACACAATTACATGGGGAAAACACTTTTACCAAGGACGAAACAAATTTACAATGACAGATTCTTCACGGAAAGGAATGTACCACACACCGAAGTGACGCGTGAAAGGTGTTGTTAGTGAGCGCGGTAAATTGTGTTGTGGTTGTACAGTAAATGGCTAAAGTTTATGGTGACCAAGCATGGACTGCGACCGAGGAATGTTTTGCCCGTTTTGTGGCAAACACATGAGCAGCTTAACCCGGTTTTGCTTTGCGTGTGGTCGGTGTTTGGAGTTTCTAAAGGACGCGGATCTGACGGAAAAACCGGGGATGTCTCGACAGCCGGACAGTTCTAAGCAAAGTAAGTTCTTATTTGTTATTTTTTTAGTGCAGCAAAATACTATCTATCTGAGGCAACGTTAATTAGATCAGTAATGCTAATAATGATTTTTTGAGCAGATTATAACTCTGTTTTGAAACGAAACTCTGTCAATTTCAGCAGAACAACCATGCCCGTCATATAAACAGTTTATGGAGTATAGAAGCTCAAAGTCAAAAGAAAGGCAGTCTTTTAACTATGGGCCAAAAGGAAGATTTAAGCCTAAAGAAAGAAAACACGTCCAGGTAACTTGTACTGACTGTTCTATACAATTTTGCAATGCTCTGTATGTATTTGTGTGCATGTGTAATTTTATTTTACCTATGTATACATTAATTATATATCTTTGTTATTTTACTAGATAAATGTAGGATTGATGGTGCCACATGAAACTGATGGAACCGATTTAAAACCTCTAAGAGGAAAAACACTCCCGTTATTTACAGACCCATAGGTAGCAGCACCTGATCTACTGAAACAAGCTGTTCAGAAAATGAGAACATTTAACAAGGACATGCACGAAGGACCGTACGTTCTTTTGTATCCAGACTGCTCAGAGGTAGTCCATGTGCCTGGGTCAGAAAAGCCATTCAAATTGGCAGAATATAAAAAGGAAATAGGAAAGGCATATTCCAGGATCACTTTTTTCATTTGCCTAGAAAAACACTATAAAAGAGGTTAGTGGAGCTCATGATTCAATATATTTACATATTTTGATACTCTGTTGGACAATAGATAATGTTTGTTTGGTTTATTTTTTTCAGTGGATGATACCTCAGACTCTGATTCTGAAATTGTCATCACAACAAGAAGCACAGCTGAATTAAACCAAGCTGACACTTTGGTACATCACTTATTTAAATTTTTTTTATAGTTATGTACGTTTGTATTTATTTATTAGATGTGCATTGAATTTTACATAACATCTTTGTCCTGGTCAATAATTTAGTAGAAAATGGTTTGTTTTGATTATTTTGCGGTAATTATTGTACATTAACATAGGGAACCATTCAGCATTGATTAATGCTGTTTGTGGAAATGGAACATTAATGGAAGCTGTTGAAAATTGTTGATAATTTTATCTGTTTGCCATGCCATTTCTAAATGACCCTGTTATGGCTACCCAAATGGTAAAGTTAAACTTATTTTTTATATATATATAATTATTGATCAATAGAGTCCAGAGAATTGTACTGCACTGGTTTGGTTGCGATTGATCTAAAAATCAAGGACTAGTTTGTGCAAGTACATTTTTAAGATGATAGCAAATTTTTGATGGACAATTTGATTGACAGCAGTAGTTCTTGAGGCAAAGTTGTTCAGTATGAGAATATCTATCAAATTATATGCATTGTGTGATAACAGAGCTGTAAAACTTATAATAAAAATCAGTACACCTAATTTGTTTTTTCTTTGCAGAAGGCCAGGCTGCTGTGTCTGTGGAAGATGTTTTGATGTTTGCAACAGGGCTGTCGTCACTTCCCCCATCTGGCATGGAACCACTGCCACAAATAGAGTTCCTGGATGACTCTGCTTTCCCAATAGCAAATACATGTTCAAACTCCTTGAAATTACCACTGCTAGACTCATACACTTTGTTTAAGTCACAAATGGACTTTGGAATTCAAAATAGTCCAGGATTTGGCTGTTTTTAGGCCAAATAGATGACCCCTAGAGTTGAGACTCTGTAAACGTTGTTGTTAAAGGTTCACTTTAAAGTGCAGTTGCCACAATTGTTTTTATAATGTAATATATGTGTAATAGTATGTGAACATGTTTTTTTTCCTCACCTTTAACATTTTGAATCTGTTGTAGATTTGTGACTCTCAAACTGGGATCCCTTTGTGAATCACTGTTTTAGATAAAGAAACAAGTAGTTCAAGAAGTTTTGTTTTCTATACTACAAAAATTTAATAAATACGTATTATTGTTGATTAATTGACATCATACTTAAAAACAATTAAGCTGTGGGTGACAGATTTATAAACATTGTGTTCAGACAGCAGTATTGCATCACTACAAAAAAAACTCCCTTTTTGATAATTTCATAACTGAGCCATTTCTTTTAGTTTTATGTATAGTTCTGATGCAGACTCCCAGTTCTCTGGCTTCTGTAACTGATTGTGTTCCATGGCAAAGTCCAAGTACTCCTGCATGTTTGGGTCCCCACAAGGAGTCATTGACAGGCTAGCCTCAGGAAAGGCATCCAATTCAACCTGTTCGATTTGAAATCCGCAGTCTCTGGAGCCAAACCTATGTTAAATAAAAACATAAGCATTTATTTTCATTCAGTCTAAAACATTTACTCATGTACATTTACATTTATTAATTTAGCTGACACTATTATCCAAAGCGACTTACATTGTTCTACAGTAATTACCAGTGTTACAGTCACTGGAGGCAAGGTGGGTTAAGTGTCTTGCCCAAGGACACAACGACAGTATGAACTGTGGGGAGAGTGGGAATCGAACCACCTACCTTCTGGTTGAAGGACGACTGTTCTACCCACTGAGCTACTGGCACCCCCGTCACAATAGTACTTTTATTTGTTTATTATCAATGTATCACCTGTGTGGTAAGTAGTAGAGTTCATTGGGCACTCCTCCTGGACATGCTGCCGTTGTCATTGTGCCGTTCTCAGTGCCACAATCAGTCCTCAGTCGCATGGGGATGACACCGAGGTTTCGCACACATGACAAAAAAAAGTGAGCAATCACTGATGGGTTATTGTTGGTTGGTCCACATTCAAGCCACAGTACTTTACGTGAAAATCCATCTATGCATCCCGATATGGCCAAACCGAATGGCTTAAGTTTATCATAACCATCTGCGTGCCACATATAGTTAGGTCCCATTGAGTTCTTGTAAACCTTCTCCGTGTTCTGCTTTCACATCCTCGAGGATTAAGCTCCGAGCAAATTCATCACATCATCCCTCTTCACTCGAAAATTGTACTTTTGTTTAAGTACCTGCCACATCGTCACGGTAGCCAAATAGTTGTCCGGGTCCACGGTTCCAATCTGATGGCGTTACTCGCGGAGTTTGGAGAGGAATAATGCTTTCTGCGGTACAACCCGGCTTCGCTCAGTTTACTTTTAAGAGTCCTCAAGCTGATGTTTACACCGTGTAGACTTGACATCATGTCCACGATTACAGCGTCGAGTGGCCCTCGTTAAAATATTGAACACATTGATGCAGTGTGTCTGATGTTTCCGTCAGATCCGCGTCCTTTAGAAACTCAAACACCGACCACACGCAACGCAAAACCGGGTTAAGCTGCTCATGTGTTTGCCACAAAACGGGCAAAACATTCCTCGGTCGCAGTCCATGCTTGGTCACCATAAACTTTAGCCATTTACTGTACAACCACAACACAATTTACGCGCTCACTAACAACACCTTTCACGCGTCACTTCCGGTGTGTGGTACATTCCCTTTCCGTGAAGAATCTGTCATTGTAAATTTGTTTCGGGACTTGTAAAAGTGTTTTGCGTCTTGTTAATTTGTTTTCTAAAATGTAAATTTGTTTCGTTCTTGGTAAAGTGTTTTCCCCATGTAATTGTGTTTTATGAAATGTTTATGTTTGTTGAAATGTTTTCCAAAATGTAAATTTGTTTTGCACTTTCCGCCACCGTAGGAAACAGAAGCTACTGTCAGGATTTCGCCCTTTTTTAACAGCAATGTCTTATGGCCAGTGCCGTCATGTAGGCTGTGGTCTGCTAAAAGACTCCAAAAGATCATCAAGAAGGCTGGACATGTCGTAGGGGAGCCATGACTGTCGTGTCGGAGAGGATGATGTTGTCCAAAATCAGGACTATTCTGGACTTTGCCTTCCCCGCTCCACAAAGTACTGGTCAGCTGCAGGAGCTCGTGTCCTAATAGACTGGCCACTTGGAAACTTGGAATCTCTACATCATGTCAATATGTAATATGGGAATATGGCTCTGGTTCTGCCAGACTGGAACCCACTCAAGTAGCCTGATGCTAATGTAGCTAATGATTTTTCAAACTTCCAGTGTTTCTAAAAAAAATATTAATGCACTCAGTAGGTCCCCCTGATCCTTTGCCACCAATCCCACTTGCAAAAGGACACTGTCCACGATCCCTATATTTGATTACATTTTTTTTTAACCGTAGTTAGTAAGCACACTCAACTGTAATCATTTATGAAAACTTTATTTTAAAGGAACAAACACAAACACAATGAACATTATAATTATAGAACACGGGAAACTGAACAAAAACTGCAAAAAGTAAAGAATTCTCCCCCTAGTGCTTTTTTTTCCCTTTGCAAGGCCATCTTCTTCAGTCCTGGGCCTGGGATTTTTCTCAAATCCGCCTTGCGTTTGGCTGGGCTGGCGGCAGATGAGGCTCCGGCGGCGGATGAAGGGGCGGTGACGAATGACGGTCCGGTGGCGGATGATCCTTCCCTGTGCTGAATGGGGCTGAGGGGCTGGTTCAGGGACTTGTCCGGGGGAGCGGAGTGCAGACAGGAGTCTGCCGCTGACCCGGGCCAGCTGGAGGTGGTGGGGCCCGCGTCCTCCGCGGCACGTGGCGGTCTATCCGTGTCGTGGACTTGTCACAGGAGGGCACGGAGCAGGTCCTGCACCGAATGTTCACCCTTGCCGGAGCAGAAGGCAAGGAGAAGCCTACGCTTCTGTTTGTTTAGCGCACGGTGGCTCACCCGCAGGTGCTGGCTTAGCTGGTGGCACAGCGGGCACTCTTGCAATGGCATTCTAAAAAGCAAATCAAACTTGTGTAAATAGTAATAAAGCATGCATTGGGACATTTGCTGTTGCCTTTCTCACCAGGCACATAGGAAATGAAGGAACAGAAGGAACACAACAGAAATATTTTTTTTTTTAAATAAAAGGGAAAAAAAGAAACACACTATAACCTCAGATCAGACAACCATCATAATTTAAGCATATTACTGTGGAAAAACAAAACTAAGAAGGAATCCCTCAGATATGAATTCAGATGAGGAGTTCTGATTTAATAGATACATACAAAGCACTA
This sequence comes from Neodontobutis hainanensis, assembly GCA_024349245.1. Lineage (NCBI taxonomy): Eukaryota > Metazoa > Chordata > Actinopteri > Gobiiformes > Odontobutidae > Neodontobutis > Neodontobutis hainanensis. The sequence continues at coordinate 14,561 of JALDNG010003873.1, forward strand.
TGACACGGGCAGGTGGGGGCAAGTTGAGGGTCCTCTCCAAATCAGCCACTGTAGCAGACGTCTAAAGGGAAGACACAAAATGGTCTGTTAGCCATGTAAGATTATCTCACAGAGAAAAGAGCAGAGCCCAGCTCCTCTTGATGAAGCGGATCCTGGGAAGGGTTCAGACTCGAGCCCAGCTCAACCCGGGTTCCCGGCTACAGCGGGGGCAGTTGCTGGGTCTTTTCGTAAAGACCGGATCAATCCAGCAGCTAACGTTAGCTCCACTGCCCTGGATTTACCACGGCCATAGCCAGCACTCACTCTTGGTGTAGTTAATATGCAAAAATGCAAAATGAAATAGGACCGAATTTTTTTTACAGTGATTTGTATCATCCCTTAGACTTCTGGCTACACCCAGAACGAACGTGACAGTGTGCATCGCCATTCTTGAAATAATATATTTTAGGAATAACTATTTGACCAGCATTTGGCTTATTAATATCATTTAAGTTAAACTTTTAACAATTATCCCCTAAGATGCTTAAAATTGGTTATAAATAGCCTTAAATTATAACATTAAAAAAACGGAAAGTGGACAGGCTCCTAAATCCCCACATACTAAGACAAAACTAACAACTTTCATGCCATACACAAAACACACAAATATTAACAAAAGTTTAAAAAAAATAAATAAATAAAATTACTTGTTGAATGTTATTTCTGCCAAATAGTGCAGCACAAATTGCACAAGCTAATTGCTAAAGCTAACTGCTAGTTTTACTGATTAGCTTGTATTTAACAATAGTAAATCAAATATGATTACATAATTAAGCAAACATTACCCCCCAAAATTAGAATGTGCTTCAACTTACCGTGTGAGTTATCAAATGCGTTGGACTGACAATAGTATTCCTTGAGATGGTGAAACGACGCCAGGACTTCTCTGCATGTGGTCTGTGAGTGAGGACACTAGAGACTCAAAAGATCATCAAGAAGGCTGGACATGTCGTAGGGGAGGCATGAGGCAGAGTTAAAAGTTATGTATGTAAATGTTTACAGTAGGTATGTTTTGCGGTGATTGTACATTGTGTAATTGTCCCTGGCCTTGTGTCAGCCACAGCAGAGTAAGCCAACCTACAGAGAAGTAGCGCCCCTCAGTGGTAACAGCTGGTTATAAAACTAATATGCTTTGCAAGTTTGGCTGCATACATGAAGGGGCACATTTACGGTGAAATTGAATAAAAGCGCATTTAAAAACGACCCAGTTTGAAGGTAGACCGGCGTGTGTACTATTTTGAAATATTCATTGATGAATAAATAAGGACATATGCCCAGGCCAAGGATTTTCCTTGAGAGAGCTGTTGAAAATAATAACAAATAAATATATAAAAAAAGGTAAGGTAAAAGTTTTTTTTTTTCGCTTTTTACTGGACATTGGCCAAGTGGCGAATGTCCAGGGCCGGCACGTGATATTGAATTTGGTAAGTGAGCAGCGCTCGGACTCGAACCCGCAAACCTTCGAGCTCGGCTGTATCCGGGGCGCTGCGCTCTAACCACAACACCACGCGCCGGCCGAACGCGGCGACGTAAACTGGTATATTTATCTTCGTCCAAGCGGAATCTGCTGTTCAACACGGCGGCTCTGGTTTTGACGGATTGGAACCGACTCAGGGAGCCTGTAGTATTCCTTGAGACGGTGAAACGACGCCAGGACTTCTCTGCATGTGTCCTCTTTGAAGCTACTATAGACTATAAACTGTTAATTCATTTTCACTCCCAGAATGCAACACAATTTACAGTACTTTACTGTATTTTTAAGAAAATGTCCTAAAGCCCCTAACGTTTCCCGGAATGCATTTCTATTTCAGTAAGTTACTGTTTTAATAGGAAACAGAAGCTACTGTCAGGATTTCGCCCTTTTTTAACAGCAATGAGCGGTAGAAGATGGATGGATGGATGGATTAACAGCAATGTCTTATGGCCAGTGCCTTCATGTAGGCTGTGGTCTGCTGGGGCAGCGGTCTGTGCGTGAGGGACACTAAAAGACTCAAAAAGATCATCAAGAAGGCTGGACATGTCGTAGGGGAGGCATGACTGTCGTGTCGGAGAGGATGATGTTGTCCAAAATCAGGACTATTCTGGACTTTGCCTTCCACCCGCTCCACAAAGTACTGGTCAGCTGCAAGAGCTCGTTTCCTAATAGACTGGCCACTTGGAAACTTGGAAACTCTACATCGTGTCAATATGTAATATGGGAATATGTATCATGTTAATATGTAAATAGATTGTTAGGGATATCATTGTTTAACCTTAAGTTATATTCTTTAAAAAGAAACTTCTATTGTCTGTCGGTTGCGTGTTTGTAACAAAAATAATTTCCCCTTGGGGATGAATAAAAGTAATTCTCATTCTGAATCAATATCGTAAAATCATCATAAAAGCTGTATGTATTTTGTATATTTTTGATATTATTATGTTATTTCATTGTATAAAATGTTTTTTAAAGAAGGATTAGAGTAGCTGGTTGTAAAGCACAGCTAATGCAGATAAAAAAAATAAATAAATAATAATAATTAAAGTTTTATTTATATAGCGCCTTTCCAGAGCTCAAGGACGCTTTACAATAAACAATAAACAAACAACAGTAAGGACAATTGACAAAGAGAGCAGACAGAACAACAATAGGCAAATGGGAGCGCAAATACAGTAAAAAAAAAAAAAAACACTAAGAACTGTAACATTCAGAAAAAAGAAAAATAAATAAAAGGCAACATCCTGAAGAAAAGAAGTTTGCTCTGCCCCCTAGTGGTGAAGGTTGCTGTATAACTTGTTGATGATTTTAGAAACCAATTAGGCCTATACATCAATTAAAACACACAGCACATCTTTTTAGGCGTGTTAATTAGTAATAAACAATAACTTTCTCATTGACTGACAACAAACGTGGCGTGACAGGTGTAGCCATGGTGATGCTGGCTTTATTTAAGCGCGGAGTCTAACGTTCTTTTACATTTCTTGTTCACTTGAGCGACCGATTGCCACGCAGACGACTCTCAGCTCGATCCTCGATTTTCTTCTGGAAAAATCACTGACTTCACTGAAAGTTGAACCAACTCAAACTGAACCATGGCTCATGCTGGTTTATGGCGCGAGACTCACCTGCTCACCCTCAACATCTGTAGCTTGGATGACCGCTATGGTAAAATATTATAAGGATTATATTTTCTTTCTGGCAAAAAAAAATATATATTTATTTAATTGAGTAATAATAGTTAATACAATTGGGTGTTTATTTATGGGAAGAAGTAATAGTGGAAAAATTAGGATCAAAGGTTAAATCTGATGATTATTAAAAGTTTGCAAAACTTGTTGAATTTAACATTAAAAGTATAGGGCCAAGATGGCGCCGAGGAATAAAGTACTTCATCAGTTTTGGTTACGTGGCTGAAATTCCCAGCTCCCCTCTTATACAATAAATGTCTTCAATCAATTTTATGTGGACAAGACTGCTTATGCTCTATTATTGTCTAATTATGTCCTCATTTGCATTGCTCCATGTCTTCATTATTAAGACATGGTGCAGTGGCTCAGTGGTAGAGTGGTATAATAATAATAAGCCATATTAATATGATTAAAAATGTTGAAGTGTTGCCTAACTGTATATGGCTTGTTTAGATATTATAATACAATAATATGATCCCTAGCAATTAGTGGACTCATTATGATTTCTCATGAGAGCAGTCATCTTAAGTGTCATGTATTTAAATAATTAAGGACATTGTTGATGTTCAGTCTGTGATCCAGTCTCTCTGACCAGTGCTTGTTTGTTTCTCTTTGTAGCTTCTCTACCTCTGCTATCTACAGTTCTGGAGCTGAGGATCACCAACCTGAGGAACCGTCCTCTGAGCAGCACCGGCATCAGCTCGATGAGGGACACTTGCCTGAGCCTTTTCTACAGCTTTTTAACTGGTTCCTCTAACTTCCCACATATTCCCTACAGAGGCTCCTTCCGGACAGTAACCCTCTTCTCACCTTTTCAGGTGGACGAGGATTTGGAGCTCTTTGAAGGATGCAGGCCGGAGCTCGAGAACACCAGGCCATCTCCTCTGATGGAGCAGCCTCCCGGTCTAATGCATCCCTCGGTGGGCTCTGCTTCTCAGACTCTGCTGAAGCCTGCTCACACCGAGTGGCTCTCAGGCCTGAGACTCACTTTTTTCTCCGGGTACTCCGGCTTCCTCCCACCGCCACTTTGTTTCCAGAACCATGAGGGAGGAGCACAGTAAAGAAGGCTTTCTTTAAAAAAGTAACATTTTGATAGTTGGTAGTAGTTCAATATGTTATAGTAGAGTCTCAATATGTATATGTATTTTTGTCTTTGTAGATTTCTGAAAGCTTTCTGCTGCAGAAGCATGGGGCACTGAAATGAACACTGCCAGAAGAACAGTGTGGTGCAAATAAATGTAACACATCTAAGAAGAAGCCAGAGCTAACAATATTTTATATTTAATAAAGTAAAATGAAGTTTGAGATTCAATACAATTTGTCTTCCTTCAGCGTTATCACAATGTTAGATAATGAAAACCTCAAGACACTTACAAATCATACATAACTGGGACTGTAACAAGAATTATAAATGTATCTCTTTATTATTACATGTATAAATCCTCAGGTCTGAACAAATATTCAGCAATTTTATTATGACATTTATTTGTAAACAGATATATGTATTATTGATAGCAACACACCACTGACTAATCATATGCATTGTAACTGTAACGAAATGTTCACTTATTTCACCGCTAGATGGAGCCAGTGTACTTAAGATACATGTGAGAATGTATATTTGGCTCATATCCTTTTTCTAAATTTAGATTTATTTTCCTATTTATTTATTTTACATGTACAAGGCCATAAGAGTCATAATAGTGTAAAAAAAAATAATGTGTAACTTTGTGTTTATTTGCATATGAAACATGCTTATGTTATATTTTGTTTGCTAGTTCTACGGTGTAAATTGTGAATATTTAAGTGCAAGAATACAGTAAACATCAGTAAAAAGAACTCGTGTCTCTCGTGTAACAGTGGACAATCCGGCATAGTAGAACACTACGCTGCACAAGTCAAGATAAAGTTAACAAGTGAAAACTAAGCAAGCAAACACTCAAGTTTGTGTCTTGAAGTAGTACAAGCACTTGTAAACTAGATTTAAAATCCAACAGATACCAAGCGTAAAGAACAAAGTAAATTCATATTCTGCTAAAGAAAATATAAAGCTGCAATTTACAGTGAAAATGGCAGATGAAGATAAGGGCACAGTACAGCCAACTGATGAAGACAGTGCAGAGCTTGATGCTCATGATGATGAAGATGTGGAGCACACAAACAAAGATACTCAACAGTCCTTAGTATAAACTGATAACACACATCCAGAAGATCTTCGCAAAAGCCAGTGAACACGCACACTCACTGAAAAGGGTAAATCTCTACAAGAAGCTAAGTGAGTTAATAAAAGATTTTGATCGTCTTTACAAGAAATGGAAGTACCATATAAACTGTTTCAGAAGATTTATAAAAGGTAAAGACATGGAAATAATTGCTGAAGCTGTGAGTACAATAGATGCATTTGAGTCAGACATCTGTAAAACATATGTTGAGATAAGAAAGATCGAAAGTCCTCACATTGAAATAAGAAGGAAATGTGATGTGTGCTGCGCTATTAGTCATGCTGCCAAAGCTAAGGCACAGTGTCTTCTAGAACAAGATGGCACTCCAGAAGATATCCTGGCCAGATTTGGAGTCAGTGTTTGAAAGCAGTGCTAGCAGTGTCTCTTCAGGGACAACCTGCAAATCAAAGGCCATGTCTAATGTGTCTAAGCGGTCATCTTTAGGCACAATACAACAAAGGCAAGAAGCTGCAGCTGAGGTAGCAGCCTCAGAAGAATTCATTAAAATAATGAAAACACAACATCAACGTGAGGAAGAAATCAGAGAACTTGAAGTAGAGGATGCAAGAAAAGAGCACAATTCCTAACAGAGAGCACAACAATAAAAACAAAGTTGGAGGAAAAGAGAAAAGAAGTAGAATTTCTAAAGGAGATGCAAAAGCATAATGCAGCACAAGCAAGGCTAAAGGTGTATGCTGAAAGCATTAACAGTGAGAATGAAGACAAGTCTGTTTTACACTCACAAATTAAGAAAGACAGTTCCATCTTACCATTAAGTTTTCCAAATGTTTATTCTAAACCATTCTTTCCATCTGAAGTTCCTACAAGCTACCAAGCTCCTTTTCAAGCGTCTGTGACTCAATCCGCAGCTCCCTCTAAGGAACAAGAAGCCTCTATTGATCTGAAGCAATTCCTGAGCCTGCAGTCTGTACAGGTGATCCACTGCTGTATATAGATTGGAAGCTGTCCTTTCAGACATTAGTTGACCGTAAAATTCTGCCAACACAAGAAAAGCCATTCTTTTTGAGAAAGTATGTTGGAGGTTCAGCAAAGCAAGCTATTGATGGCCACTTTTTAGTTGGAACAGACTCAGCATATCTTGCAGCCTGGGAAATACTTGAAGATAGATTTGGAAATCCATTTGTAATAGGCAAGTCATATTGTGACAAGATACAGCTGTGGCCAAAAATCACCACCAAAGACAGTGAAGATCTACGTGAGTTTGCAGACTTCTTAAGCAGTGTTGAGTCAGCAATGCCCTATGTACAAGGTTTACAAGTACTGACTGTGTTGAAAATATGAGAATTGCAGCAAAGCTACCAGATTGGCTAAGTGCACGCTGGAATAGGACAGTGACAGAGTCCCAAGATGAACACAAAATGTTTCCTGACTTCAGCCATTTTGTCAAATTTCTAAACAAGGAAGCAAGAACTGCCTGCAATCCTATTACCTCATTGCAAGCATTAAAGCCATCTGACACAGATCACAAACATTTCATTAAAGACAAGGTAAGAAGAAGCCACACACCTAATGCCAAAACACTAAGCACAAGCACCAACAAAAAGACAAGTATGGAATGTCTCTTTTGTAAGAAACCAGGTCATGCACTTCACAAATGTAGAAAGATAATGAAAAAAACTGTTGAGGAGAGAGTTTGTTCAGTCTGAAAGGCTGTGCTTTGGCTGTCTTAAGTCTGGCCATAACTCCAAGAATTGTACTTCCAGAAGTGTATGTGATAAATGCCAAAAGGCACACCCAACATGTCTACATCAAGACAGACAAAAAAGAGACAAAGAACAAACCCACAAAAAATTAAGAACATCCACAGAGTAGTCAAGAGAAAATGTGTCTAATCCTCAAGAACCAGAGTCCAAACATGTCACATCGAACAGAGTTATACAACAAAAGGCACAAGGTTGTACCTCCTCAGTCATTCCAGTCTATGTATCCACTATAGACAACCCGGAGAAAGAGAAGCTGGTGTATACCCTGCTTGACACTCAAAGCGACACCACTTTCATCTTAAAAGACACAGCTGAGTCACTCAACACCATTTCTGAACCAGTAAAGCTCAAAATTTCCACAATAACATCCAAAACAAAGATTGTTTCCAGCCACAAGTTAAATGGCCTACAAGTGAGAGGCATAAACTCAGAAACAAGAATCAAGTTGCCAACAACCTACACCAGAGACTATATTCCTGCCAACAGATCTCATATTCCCACACGCAAGACGGCAAAGAATTGGTTTTATCTGAAGCATTTATCAAAGGAAATGGCTCCCAAACTTGATTGTGAAGTTGGACTACTCATAGGCTATAACTGTCCTCAAGCTCTACTCCCTCTAGAGGTGGTCAGTGGTAAAAGAGACCAACCTTTTGAACAAAAGTCTTTGCTAGGTTGGAGCATCATTGGCTATAGTCACTCTGAAAGCAACTATGAAGATGACATTGGAGTAAGCCATCATGTTATAGTGAAACAAGTCTTGCCAACTGTTCAGTCATCTCAAGAGATTAAAGCTGAAGTCCTCTTTGTGAACAGAAACAAAGTTAAAGAAGTGATTACACCAGCAGAGATAATCAACGTGCTCGAAATGGACAAGATGACTGTGTTCCAAGAAATCAGTGGAAACTCGCCAGAGTCGTAGAAGCCACCCCAGGATCTGACGGGAGGGTCAGAAAAGTCAAGCTTCTTCTTAGTGACTCTACTCAAGACGGCAAAGGGACATACAACTAAGACTGTTATAGAAACACCATTCACAAGACTATTCTTTTACTTGAAGCTGAGTAATATTGGCAAATGCTAAGTTTATTGTGTTAACTTCTATTTTTTATTTCTCTTGTGTAACAGTTGACAATCCGGCTTATGCATTATTATTATTATTATTATTATTATTATTATTATTATTATTATTATTATTATTATTATTATAGAAATAAACGGAACACAAATGAT
>JALDNG010003874.1:0-18422 GCA_024349245.1 Neodontobutis hainanensis
TTAAAGGAGATCCCGGTCCAATGTTTTATGTTTTTGACAGAATTTAGAAGTTTGCTATACTTCCCTGCACTTTATTAAATCTGTAAAAGAAGAGCAAAAACTAAGTAATGTCTGGCAGAAGAGTTATTATTTTGAACTGCCAATAAAAGCCTATATTTGAGTTCTTGGGGTGCACGGTGGCAGAGTGGGAAGCCTTCATGAAGCCTTCATATATAACACTATAAAACCCAATTGGTGTAAAGCAATTGCAAAAACAAATTTACTACATTTTTGCTAAAACATTTAATGTGTAATCTGACAACAGCTTATTCAATTACATAATTTAGAGAAGAATTATTAAGATAACATTTAAACTATACTTTGACTCAAAAGGTTACAAACTCAAGGAAAATGGACACAATTGGAAAGGATGTGGCCTTAGGGTCTATGTTCACAGAAAGGGTTTTTCCTGACCCCTAAACATGAGGTAGCCATCCAAATTATCAAAAATGGAAAGAAACTATGTTTTTAATGATGTTTTTCTCAACAACTGTGCACAAAAACAAAAGGCCTGACTGGACTGATCCAGAAGATGACAGCTTTTGTTAAAATGACCACACAACCGGACTAAACTATGACTTAGTCCTGACAAGACTGTAACTTGACTAACACTGTGGATGTGTGAAGTATAACCACTTTTTCCTCTCTCAGATGGAAATGAGCAACCCTGTGATAACATGTTACTCTTCTAGTCAATATTTTTAATACTGTTCTTATGTAACCATTTTGACATTCATAACACATCCAACTGGGTGTAACTTACTGTATGTTGTAGAGGCTCTTATACTCACCTTAACCTTGGTTCTGACTACTTCCTTTGCTCTGTTCTGTTTACTTCATGATGTCATTTAGAAGAATAACCCCTTTTTCTGGAGCTCAGCACAACCAGGAACAGACTAACTCACATCCATCCAACTCTTTTCACAGCTGGAATTTCTGGATATTGATGACACAGACATTGTTTTAATATGAGTGGTTCAGTGGTAGAGTGGCCGTCCTATAACTGGAAGGTTTGTTATGTTCCGGTCGGACAACCCAAATGCAGGCACACACGTACAGTTCACAAAAAACAAGTTTATTTAAATGATCAACTTATAACTGTCGGTTTCTTCGGGATAACGAGGGGTAGCAGGGTCCGGACCGGGTTGAGCTGGAGCGTGGCGAGATGAAGGACCGGCGAGGCTCAGGGATGATCGAGGAGGGCGAGAACCGGACTGGAGGTAGGACGGGAAGGATCTGCGGTGAACAAAGGAAACAGGTAAGTACATACATAAATCCAAACTCTACGAACGCGAGGCGTATTACTAACTGTAGTCAATGTTACGATCTGGCGTCGAGGAGCAGGCTGCGGTGCTTCTTATTCCCTCTTGATTGTTCACTCGGCTCAGCTGGGCTTGCTTCGCCGGCGCTCCCGCACACCTGTCTCCTCTCTGCGAATCAGTAGGGGCGGGGGAGCCCGGCACGGAGGCCACGGCCAACTGTGCCGAGTCCTGATCCCCCGTGACAGTACCCCCTCTATGGACGCCACCTGGCGGCCTATCCCGCTTTCTCCGGATGGCGTGAAAAATTCCCGGATCAGGATGGATCCAGAATGTTTCTCCGTGGCACCCAACAGCGTTCCTCCGGCCCATAACCCTCCCAATCCACTAAAAACTGAAGGCCTCGACCCCGGCGCCGTACATCCATAATCCGCCGTACCGTGTAAGCTGGGTGATCGTCAATCATCCTGGGCGGCGGCGGGGGAGGACAGGGGAACTCAATGGACTGGAGCTGACCGGCTTGATCCTGGACACGTGGAAGGTAGGGTGAATCCTAAGGGACCGAGGAGCTTGAGTCGAACTGCCGCCAGGTTGATGACCTTCTCTATTTCGAACGGGCCGATGAACCGTGGTGCCAATTTTGTAGCTTCCACCCGTAACGGCAAGTCCCTGGATGACAGCCAGACCTTCTGACCCGGAGAGTATCTAGGGCGGGGTGCGGTGTCGGTTGGCTTGGACTTGCGATTGAGCCGAGGCCCGCACCAGAGCTGATCGGGCCCTTCTCCAGACCTGATGGCACCGTCTCAAGTGATCCTGAATGGACGGAACTGCCAGCTCTTGTTCCTGGTCAGAAAATAAAGGGGTTGGTAACCATAACAGCATTGGAAGGAGACATACCCAGGAGGTGTTCACCAACGTGTTGTGGGCATATTCTACCCATGGCAGCTGAGCACTCCAACTTGCCGGATTGGCAGATGAGGTGCACCTCACCCCTCTTGCCTCCAGTGTTGTTCCAGCTGTAACACTGGTGAATGGAAGCTTAATGTAAGTCGCTTTGGATAAAAGCGTCTGCTAAATGAATAAATGTAAGTCTAGGGCTCTATGGAGATTGATATGGAGACAAAAGAACTCTGGGAAAAAAAGTTAAAAGTTAGAGATTTAAAGTTGGGTTGAATGCATGTTGTCTTTTGTTTCGATAGACTGAGTATGATACTGAATGTGAATCATAGAAAAAATGTATCAAAAAAAATATGAGGTAACCATTTCAGGATATATGTCGATATAATTTGAATTGTTAAAAATTGTTAAAACATCTAGTTCAACTAAGTCTAAACCTAAAATGCATTATGTTTAATCAACATTTACAGTGAGACATCAACATTAAAAATTAAACTTATTTATTACAAGAGAACAAAATAACTAAACATTTCCTACAGCTTTGTTCAGTTCCTGGTACTATGGGACAGAGCCAAAGCAGACACTACGTCTTATCAAAAAACAAATTGTGCTGTTGAAAAAAGGTTGAAGTAAAAGCATCTGTACTTAGTTTTTCAAAGTGAAGACGTTTCATCTTTAATACCAAGAGACTTTATCAATTCTGAGATCAACGAGAGCTGAGCTTATATCTCTAGACGGAGGAGTTTCCCCTGAAACCAAACCTGATGGACCAGGCTGTTCTGGTCTGACAGTCGTTGGCCATGAAAAGGAAGTGTGACTCCTGATGTGTGAGTCGTTAGTGACACTGCTCCATTCATGAATGGGGCAGTGTCACTAACGACTCTGGGGCAGTGTCACTAACGACTCTGGAGCAGTGTCAATAACGACTCACACAACAGGAGTCACACTTTCCTTTCAACGTCTTCACCTTAGAAATCTGAGTCCAGATGCTTTTACTTAAACCTTTTTTCAAGATGTCCTGGATGACTGAGAACCTTCACAGACAACTTGTGTCTGTGTTTTCAGACAAATGACAATAGGAAGAGATGAATTATGATTGCACCTCTGTCATCTGTTTAACAAATATTTTTTGGTTTGAATTTATGGTTTTATATTTAAAATGTTCTCACACATTTATATAGGAGTATTACCAGGCATACTGAGTTCTCTCCGTGTGCTCCGGGTTCCTCCCAACGTCCAAATACATATAGGTTAACTGGCATAATATACAGGATTTCAGGCTGATAATAAACAACCTGGTCCTGAGCCTTATTCTTTCTGTCAAATTTTATTTTGGCTTTTAATGAACTTTTGATTTTCTACCATTTTCTTTTCTTCTGTGAGCTGTGTTTGGTGCCAAACACTCAGAAACATCCCTCCTGTGAAAACAAGGGAAACAAATACTGAGGCCTGTGGGTCACTTTTATCTAAAACAGTGTTCAAGGTGTGGAGTAAATTGAACTTTACTGAAATTAAAAGTATATTTAAACATTATCTAGACCGTCCCAGAGAAACTTAACCAAGTATCCTGGTGTGTAGCCAAGCCAAATACGTAACATTTAAAGCAAATGGGGCACATGCATGTAGACCACATTTTCTGTTGAGTAACTTGAGGACATGCATTATTACCTCAGAAATAAAAGTATTTTGAAAATTACATATCTTGATAACTGGTGAATTACAAAAACACAGTCTCAGGTTAGAAGTTCCGGAATCATTTGCTTGGAAATACATTCACTCTAAGTCACTCCCTAAGAGACCACTCCCCCGTGATGCAAAAAAAAAAGATGTACTGTCTGTTATGTACTGTCACTGTCAGTGTAAACAGGAGTTCCTCCTCCTTTCTCCTGCTCGGTCTCCCTGTCGGCTGTGAGGAGCTCAGTCAGATGGAGACAGGGAAAGCACAAGGGCTGCTAAAATGAACCCCGCTTGATTCTCAGCTCGAACACAGTGTGCGTCTCACTCATCATTAACCCCTCCAGGACATGGATTCCAGTAAGTGCCTTTACTTATTTTACAGAACAGCAGATAGAATATTGAATATTGATAATTTCCATTTTTTTGTGCAAAAATTTAATCTCAAAAATCCTATGCTAGACATTCAAAGATCCAAAAGCCCTCACACTAACAGATAAGAGATTAACCATACACAGTTCAGCCAAAGTAAGATGGAATTGTAAATAGATTGAATTATACATTAAAAATACATAATACACTGAAGTTAAAACAACAAACAGTTTTGACTTAGATTCATCCATACAGAGACAGGTATTTTAATTTTTTTGATTGTGGCAGATCAGGAAGGGCCACTTGGCAGAATTTTGCTCCAGGCCCATGATTTGAAGAATAAAAAAAAGGATATATATATTTATGTTTAATGGATATTTATTTATCACATTTTGCGTTGCACTACACATGTATCAGCTGAGCCTTCAGGGCTGCAACAGCTGTATAATTTCTCAGTGCTATTCCTCCAGGGGTGAAAAACCTACAGGCTGCAGGACACTGAACCGCTGATACTATTCTGTTTATTCATGAACAGAAAAAACCATGAAAAATTATCACATATTTAGCTTTTATGGCACAAACAAACATCTTTATCTACTCTATACAAACAATTAGTCCCTCTCAAGTCTGAGCTTGACTTTCAGAGAGAGGAACAAATGCACGCAGATAAAAATTCCACGGAAAGCAATTAGATAAACATAGACTCACAGTGAACATGATTTGATAAATACAGTTCTGAAATGATAAACGCTCATAAACTGATTATGTCCCTGCTGTATGTCTAGGCCAGTCAGGTCAAGATGGTTTGAGGGTGCAACAAATGTGGGCAGCTGTCAAAACCATGCTTTTTTTCGGCAAGGCTTTCTGAAGGTTGAGGTATTATTAGAAGTATGAGAGGGGGAGTACTTTATTAAATTTTTTAGAATGGACTCTTCAAGCCAAAGTAAAGGACATTGGCGGAGGAGAGAAACTTTAGACAAATAATCAAATTAGGACACTCACCATAATGTTGAGTCAGTGGGAGCCCTGGGTTTTTGTTGTGATCTGTAAATATTCTGCTTTGACTTTTATCCATAATTTTGTATTATTTGCAATGTCAAGCCGGTCTTCCTCGTGCACAAATAGGACTGATACACCTGGCTGGTTCACACATGGATTATTGATCAATTCAGTCCGAGTTCGAGGGTCTTTTTGTGAAATAGGAAAAGCATTATTTGTTTATCTTTTTTATTTGTTACCTGTTGAGATGAAGCCACCATTTAAGTAGGACTTATGTTTTTTTCTCTTAACTGCAACTTTCTTAATGTTGTCTCATCATTTGGCTTTTTCTGATTAAGGGCACGTGGCAGAATAACACTCCTGCCTCACAGGTTTGAAACCCCGGTCAGGGCAGGGCCTTTCTGTGTGGAGTTTGCATGTTCTCCCTGTGTTTTCTACAGGTACTCCGTTTCCCCTACCACCAAAAACATGTACAATAGCCCTCCCCTCTCTCATGGGGCCTGGTCGTTATTGTAAATGAGAATTGGTTCTAAATGGACCAACCTACTTAAATAGAGAATAAATATAAAATTTACAAAGAAGCGCTTCAGAGATGTTTTTTTGCTCATTTTAGCTCAGTTCAATGTGTTGGCTAAATTGGCTGCCCACAGAGCAGCGAGTTAGTCAAGTTCCCTCAAGCGTGGGAAAGAACATCTGGTGGAAATTTTCAAAATTAAACACCCGGACCATTATAATGTAGATTTACTATGCGGATCAGTAGAAAATGAGCCACGGAAAGTAGAGCAAAGTAGAGTCTGAAAAGTGTTAGGCTTGGTCCCAAAGCTGAAAAATGTTAGCTACAGGAGAGTCATACCACAAAAGGAAATAAGACAGTCTTAAAAAAATATGAATGGATGGAAAAAAAAAACAAATACAGAACATTTAAGAACTAGCCATTGCCACACTAGATTTACCATTCTCTTGCTTTTTTTCACATGTAGGAAAGACAGAAAGTGTCTCTGTCTGGTCACTGTAGTCCATCTGATGTGCACATGCCGCTGGCCCCATGTGCACTGCGTATGTTTCTATTATAATAGCAGGTTTTTTGGTTTAGCATTTCAGTTCCAACATGATGCTAATAACTGTTTGTCCTTCTACACAGAAGTGAGCACTTTCTCAGTAACATTCATACATTTACCTCAGGAGAATGAGCCACAAAACGAAAGTGTAAACTTCCCCATTCGGCCATAATATAACGTTTTAGCATCTAAATGGTTATCTCCTACGTTTAATGTGATGACCACTTCACTAAATACAATACTTCTTGCTTTGTAGTTTATGCTGTAAAAAGCTAAATCATCAAAAATGGAAGTTGCAAGGTTGTTTATTGCTTTAAAAACAAAAACTCAGGTTTAAAATCAATTATGAACCTCTGAGCCATCGTTGGGAGTCACACAAATGCAACACTTGGGTAACACAAAAAAAAACAACAAATATTCTGATGTGTGTTGCCATATACTGCTGCAGTAAACATGACACTGTTTCTAATTATTATCCTTGTGGGGATATTAATGTCAGCAGTCACTAACCGGAGACTATAGCATGTTTTGATGTTGGTGGTAACCCACACAAGCAAATTCCATACAGAGAACCCTGTCCAGTGTGCCACGGTGCAGTTTATGTATGTGTGACGATGTCTTAAACTGGATACAGCTGTTGCTAGCCCTGTTTTTGGAGCAGGTTTTCCCTTATCACCAAACATACATAAAAACATTCCTGTTTTATGTTTTTATTTTGCCTCTGGTGCCTGGCTCAGTAATGATTATCTATAGTCCAATCAACAGACTGCAGTGTTAAGTTCCACTTTTTCTAAAGTGGACTACTATTTAGGACCCCAAGCCAAAGCATTCTAAGCATTGGAAAAAAAAGCTCCATCGGAAACAAGGCTCAAGACAGGACCCTACTTTTATAGGAACCAAGAACTAGACCTGTGTTTATTATATAGGACTAGATCTCAGTGAACAGGCCATGTCCAAACAGTCAATGTCCAGTCCTAGAGCAAGTCCAGAAAATAAATAAGTTAAATAAAGTTAAAAAAACAAGTTGAAAAAAAAAAAAATATATATATATATATATATATATATATATATATATATATATATATATATATATATATATATATATCAAAAAGCAAGAATGATATGGACAAATATACAAGTTGTGCAAGATCCAAACAAGACCAATTTAAAATGAGGTGTTTAGCCAAGACATGAAGAGCAGTCTCATATTGTCCAGCTGTATCAATATCAAACTTATTCTGGTACCTAAGCTCTTCATCTCAGTGGATTTTAGCTCACGCCAAATAATTATGTGTTTTAGGTTTTGAATTACAGAACAAGTATTTATCTGACCCTGAAAGGCTCCACTCTTTAAGAACTGCTCTTTGATTGGACCACACAGTCTGCGGCAGATTAAACTTTATTCTAACACTGAACACACACTAGACACTGATAATAAAAAGGGCCCTGTTGGAAATATGTTATTTATATTACTGTGGGTTATGACCTATGTTATTGTAGCCACTGAGTGTTAACAACTGTTTCTACTTTGCAGGACTCTGTTAAAGGCCTGTGAGCTCAAAGGAAAAAAAGACAATTATCTGAGTCCGGAGTCTGGATGAAAATAACAAGAAAAGACCCTTTATTTTGTACCTTGCATTTGGGAAGCTACCTAAAAGCCTTAAAATGAAATGGGTCATTCTGTTTCCACACGCCGGTCTTTCAAAGATCAAAGTGGTGGGACTCCTGACGCTGATGTTCCTCATAGTAGTGTCGAGCCATCTGATGATGGACATACATGTGTTTACCCCTCGTTACTCTCAGCTACGACCTGAGATCAGGCTTAACAACACATCGGAGCATGAAAATTCATCAGAAAAGCATAACTTTACCATAAAAGCACTGGCGAACATTATCCGCTCCAAACTGAATTACTCACCCAGGAAACTGCCTGAAGACAAAGACATTATCAGAACTGACCCACATGTAAGTCCTTAAAACATGCAGATAAGTAAATTGAATGCATATCAACCAACCAAGAAGTTATTTAAAAGGAAATATTTTACTTTTAATGCTAATGTTCAGTAGAGGATACAGTACGTGGTTATTATTAATTTGTCAGTTGCTGTAACTGTTGTGTGTTTTTTTGCTAAGTCATTTCTTTATGTTAAGTTCCCTGTTTTTCATCACCTTCTTATTTCCTTAAGCTCATTGGCTGAGCTACAGTCATGGAGATGCACCTGGTTGAATCTCAATACATCAAAATTCTTAGAAAACCTCCTTACTCCTAAGCAATGTAACAAGAAGCTAATGTCTAACTAATATGTACTCCTCTCCACAGTTATATTCTGTAATCCCTCAGCATTTCCTACCTGAAGTTAAAAGCCCTGTTGGTACGAGAAGGTCTCCTCTGAAAACAGCACTGATCCATACAGCAGGAACTATTTCATACAGCACCATGCCAAGTTTAAGAAAGTATTTGACGATGTAAAAAAGAACTTTAAGATGCACTTACACCACATAGACGGTAAAGACTATCGCCTGCGCTGCCTGCCATACTTCTACGTCATTGGGCAACCTAAATCTGGTACAACAGACTTATTTGGAAGACTGTTGCTGCATCCAGACCTCAAATATAACACAATAAAGGAGCCCCACTGGTGGACCAGGAACCACTTTGGTAAGGATTCAGGATAAAGTTGGGATTATTGGAAGAGACCATAGGAGATTGGATATTAACAAGATTAAGCACAAACTTATTGACACTGAGCTTGTGTTTAAGCATAGCAGATTTCACAAAACAGTTTATTGATAAATATACAATAAAAAGTGGTACAAAATGGTTCATTTAAGGTTAAATTTTAAAACCAACCCTTACACAAGCATCATTAAATAAGAAATAAAAAAACGTACAATGGTCAGTCTATGATGGTGACACTGCCCTCACCATTTGAACTACACGTTCCTTGGAAACAAACCCTAGTTTAACTGAACCATCCTGCAATCAATCAATCAATCAATAATTTATTTATATAGCGCCTTCCAACAACCACAGATTGAACCAAGGTGCTTAACAACATTAATAAAAAATAAACATATTTACAAATAGGTTTAAAAACACATTTACACAATAAAACATAGCAGTGCCATTAAGTGCAAAAAGCCAATGCAGGCCAATGCAAATGTGGTTACTATCACTGCATAAACTAAACTCAGAATAAAATACTTCAGCACCAACCTGTGATTTAGGCTCTAACCTACGAGGATTAAAATACCCTGTAGAAGATTACCTGGACCTGTTTGACTTGACAGCCCACAAGATACAGGAAGGACTCAATAAAAAGTCATCTGGACACCAAGGTGCACAGCAGCTCATAGCAGGTGAGCATTCAAGGTATACAGTTGTATTTGTATTTTTAGAGCTTTGTATATGACATGGAAGAATCTATTTCCAAAAGAATCAAACCCAGCCATTCTTCTACTTCATTCATTCAAATGAAGTGGCTGTATTACATCTTCTCGGTCCCCTGGTTTTTCCTGTTGGTTTTGTGTTGCACTGTTTTATATATTTTGTCCCACTATAGTTTCAGTTTAACATCATTACAGTCTTCTTTGAGGAGCACTGTAAAAAGTACTTGGAAAGGATGTATGAGACTTAAAAATGTCCTCTAGGCTTTATTATTTTGGATTTTATCTTATTAGGTCTATAAGGCTTGTGAACATTGTATTAATAGAAGCAGAAGAAACAAACTAGTTAAGCCTTCTAATGAAGTTAAACAGCTCAAATAAGAAGGACATAAATAGCAAAGTGAGTGCACAAGGTTATTATAAGACTCTTATCACTGCACGACAGGTGAGGCCAGTGCATCTACAATGTGGGACAACCACGCCTTGAGCTATCTCTTTGTTGACAAGGAGGAGACCAACCCCCCAGTCCTCCCTATGGACCTCATCCACAAAGTCCAGCCCACTGTGAAAATCATCATCATGCTTCGAGATCCAACAGAAAGGTAATCACTATGAATGGAGGAGCATCCTGTATAGATGGTAAAACACTCGATTAACTTGTACAGATCTTCTCTAGGTTGTATTCAGACTACCTCTACTTTACAAAAGCCAACAAATCGGCGGAGGACTTCCACCAGAAAGTCGTACAGTCTGTGCTGTTGTTTGAGGCGTGTCTTTCTGAGAGGTCTCTTCATTCCTGTGTCTACAACACCAGTCTCAGCCACAGAATGTCGGTCAGCTTACACCACTCAGTAATGTTCATGTCTTCACTCAAACCACAGTATGTTCATCAAAAAAGAACCAACATTAAATCAACACCATGTAACCTTTTAGTAGGTATACCCTAAACAACTAAAGGAGAAAAAGGTTGCTGCAAAGTAACGTCTTAAGAAATGTTGTTGGGTGCACAGTTCATGATAATAGCTTGCTCCAGAATCTACAAGTTTATTGTAGCAGTCAAATAAGGTGCTTGTTGTCTTAAAAAGAGGGATTATTTAATGTCAAAAAACTCTAAATGTTGCTGTAAAATGGTTGAAGTTTAAATATGATGGAGAACATTCATTCACTAGTTAACGTAGTCATTGCAACTACATTAAAGCTAAACTGTGTACATTGAAAAACACTTTTTACTGCCGTCATTTAGACATTTGTCTAAACACTCCAAACACAGAGAAGTGTTTCTCCATTTCTCCTAAACCCAGACTAGCATTGCCAATGTTTCCTTAAATTATGCTTATGATAAATTCCATAAAACACTGATTTTGTGAAGCCGTGCATTGCTTTTAAACAAGCTTTTAAACAGGCTGTGCTGG
This sequence comes from Neodontobutis hainanensis, assembly GCA_024349245.1. Taxonomy (NCBI): domain Eukaryota; kingdom Metazoa; phylum Chordata; class Actinopteri; order Gobiiformes; family Odontobutidae; genus Neodontobutis; species Neodontobutis hainanensis. The sequence continues at coordinate 11,098 of JALDNG010003874.1, forward strand.
TGAAATTGTGTGAAAAATGAAGTCTTTGTTTAGTTCATAAATCAACATTTACTGTAGGCTAATTTAATATACAGTCTGATTCTGTGACTGCCAGTGTTGCCAGATTGGGTTGACGATTTCCAGCCCAAAAGCTCACTAAAACCCGCCAAATCCAAGAAAAAATACAGCCAAATTTTTAACTAATAAAATAATGTGATATAATTGGATTGTCATATCAGACAAGATTGATTAGCACCATTGTATTTCCTTAAAACAAAACTAATCAATTTCCCAGGAAAACAAATCAAACAGGGCAAATACATTAAAATACAGTCGTGTATGACTAAAATTTCTAAGAGGAAAAACTGTCAAAATCATGAAATTAACCAATGACACGTATAGGCTATCATTTTCGAAAGACAGTAAGAATAAACTAATTTAAGTTCAAAGAGTGCCCAATATAAGTGATTAGAATAAAAACGTAATAGCAGGCATTACACACATTAATGCACACACACCACAGCCAATGTGTCATTCACTGAACGTTACATACTGTATGATAAAAATCCTAAAACCAAAAATGAACAAGAATGCGTTATCTATATGTTGTGCTTTAGACAGAACTATAGTAAAGTTATGTATTTCGTGAATATTTATAGAACATAACGCAGAACAAAATGAATAATCGTTGATTCAAACCTCTTTCAGCAGTGGTCGGGACGAGTAGAACACAGTCGTGTTTAAAAGGTGCATGTCAGGCCAGTGTGCACATGATGGACAGGAGTCATGACATACAGTATATTTGAGTCATTCATCTGTGCTCCTAGAGTTGGTTAAAGAATCTTCGAGTCACAGGTGTAATCCACGTTTTGAAAGTTGGTTCACTCTCCCACTCATTACTGTATATTTATGTCACTTTTGCATAGCAATCACTTGAATATCCAGCTACAAATTATAATAAATTCAATAAATAGTTTTAATAAATAAAAACCTACAATTGAGCGAGCGCGTCTGAAAGTACGTGCTCGTTGACAACGTGAACATCTACGCCAGCTGACTCTATGCTGGGCCTTTGTGTTGATGACTGATTTTATGGAGTACATGCACATTTGAGTTTGTTATTAACCCATTAGACTTTACAATTTAGATGTTTGAAAATCGCCAAACTGACCGCAAACCAGTCCAAATTTTGTCCACCTGCCCAAACCCATTTTTACCCGCACAATCAAGATTGCCAGATTGGGCGGGAACCCGCACAATCTGGCAACACTGGACTGCTAGCAAGTGGAGGGGGCGGAGTTACATACAACGTTGTCAGTTTGTATCAACCAATCACAGCAAACCATCCATCAGCCACTGGCATCTTCCACATTTTAGGGCCTAATGTTTCATTGTGTTGCTCCAGTATGTGGGAGCACCGTTTTTAAAATAAGTGCTGGGATGTGCTGCCCTCATGAGGCCAAACCTGTGCACTAGAAAAGAAAGGAATGTAGTAGTGTATGTTGCTTAATGAATTCTGTGTTTGTCCCTGTAGGTTCGACTATGTCTGGGGATGTACATAGTTTATATACGCGACTGGTTAACAGTGTTCCTCCGAGACCAGATTCTAGTACTCTGCCTGGAGGATTATTCAGCAAATATTACAAAAAACATCAAGAAAGTCTTTGCTTTTCTAGGAGCAGGTAAGCGTATTCTAATGCATCTGTACTTGAGAAGAACCTTTCGATTGCCACGTCTCCTGTGTCCTCTGGTGATAGGGTCTTTGTCCGAGGAGGTGGAAGCAGCTTTGAAAAAACAGCCTAAGTCCAACACTAGGCGAACGGCTGATCTGGGCGTGGGCCCTATGCTCCCAGCCACCAAAGACCTGCTTCAAGAATTTCACAAGCCCTTTAACCAAAAACTGGCTGCACTGCTTGACAACAAGGCCTTTCTCTGGAACAACACCAGAACAGACCCTTAACATTTGAACTTTATATTTTTATTTGATATTTTTTTCTTCTAGTTGGAGAAAATGGTTTAAACCCCAATATTGTAAAAGCAATAATTTGTAGGAAAAAACAGCCTTTATGATGCCATCTACTGTTAATTATAATGGATTTTAATAGATGAGAACTTGTGTCAATCACATGCTGGCAAAAAAACATGCTTGAAAAAAAAGCAGTCCAATTGGACTGAGTAGTGGATGTTCCAGGAAGTTTAATAGCTGCCAATAAAGTGTGTTTTCTGCACTGAATATGTTTCTGTAACACAGCAAAACATCTGAAAAAAGAAAAGCATCAACAGAGAAAAGGAAGGCAACATAAAATGCTGATAAATACTGTCAAATCAATCACGTATTGTTTAACGAGGAGGAAATTTATGTGCTGGCGCTGAAGTTAAGCTCTAAACTTCCATTTGGTGTAATGTATATTGTATTTTTGTGGAGAAAAAAATTGGTCCAGTTGTATATTTTTTATACAAAACAAAAGCAGGAGCGGTCCCTGCTTTTTGCGGAGAGTGGAGTCTGAGACAGGGACGGCAAAAAGAAAATCAGGTAGGGTACTGGAGCTTTAAGGGAGCTTTAATGAGTTTGTACATCTGTTGGTTGTGTATTTCATTTAGGTTTCATTTGAGTTTAAGTAAATACTGTATGTGTACTGCTTTTTATTAAACTATACTCAAACAAACAGCCAATTTACACATTGTTTGTTCCTTAAACAGTCCAGAGATAAACATACTGGCAATTCAAGTTTTTATTCAAGCAATGTGACCTTCTATCAATAGCTTCTTGAGGTTGTGTTCGTCAGTTTTCAGTTCTGGATTAAAGGGGCTCAACTACTCCACCTATTGGACAGTTTAAGTGGTTTAAGGCAGGAGGTTGAAGGGGTTTGTGCCTGGTGCTGATACACATAGGCACATTTCTTTTCATTTTGGTCATGTGCTTATGATTCAGGGAGTCATTTATATATTATTCATTTATAAGGTGTCATGAAAAAACTATAAAGGCATAAAGGGAGTAGAATAAAGGCTATAACCATGTTTTAGGTGAGTTTTATAGCAGCCTGAACCAACCCCGGGTTGTCCTACTTAGAGCAGTCTGACAAGAGTTTCCAGTTTCAGAGACGGGTTTAAAGTTAGGTCAGTCAGTCTGTTTACTTTGAGTTTAGTTAAAGGAATAAAGAGTCACCATGGCAATGGTAATCAAATGAAGGCTGCCCTGTTAGAGTAAAGTCACATGACTACTGAAAGCATATATTCAGGTTTAAAATGAATAAATGTTTTAGTTACACATGCTAAAGCTTCAAAGATAATTAGAAGAATACAAATTAATCCTAACATTTATTATTCTATTTAATTGTTTTTTATTGGCTAAGGCTACATTTAGTGATTGTTCACACTGGCTTAATCTTGCATTTTCATATTATTCACACTGAGTGAATCTGCCTGTGCAGATATCAGAAAGTTCATATAAAGTTTATTTAAAGTAAATTTGTAGAAAAACTAATGCTGAGCAATGATTAAAATTGCTTGTTGTGCAACATTCAAAAAATAATTTAACAGTAGTGTAATGAACACATTAATTTAAAATAAAAACATGTACCAGCACTCGTAGCTCATGGCACTGTGTGTAGTGGCTCTATTATTTTAATACATGAGATGAATAGATGAATGTGTCAGTACTTTTGTTCCTTCCTCCTGCTCACTGCTCATGTTTCTGTTTTTCACTGGATGGTTGTAGTAAATATTTTAAGTTGCTTAATTTAAATGACAGATTGTTAGTCCAGCCTAATGTTTGACTGCTAAGCTTTTAAAACCCCAAATCACAAAATAATACTAAAATGGTTTACAATGTGGAGTTTTTAGAAAGAATGTAGCATGAGATACTGCTCAGAGCTCACTGTTCACAATCATGTTTCCCTCTGCTTCTTTGAGCTACACTCACACTAAGTCTTTCTGCACTAATCATTAGACTGCTAATGATCTGGCCTCTGACCGGAGAAAAATAGTCAGAAATTGAGAGTCGAAAGTAAACTTAATTAAGTGTATTGTTTTGCAAGTTTAATGAGTTTGGATTAATCCGGACAGTTCATGTGAGCGCTGCAGTAGACTTAGGCCCACCCCAAATGCTCTCGTTGGATGAGACACATAATAACGCATTAATGTGATAATTGTTCGGCATTAATTAATTATTGCGTTCACTTGCCCAGCCCTAAAATAAACACATAAAAGTAATAAAAATGAAATAATTTTCTCATACTCATTTTCAACTACTTATAGGAGTAAAAAGACAAGCTATTATCCACCAGAGGGCGAATAAACCACAGTTTTTCACCTTAAACACTTCATCATCTAACACAGGGTTAGTTGCATAGCAACAGTACACACCAAGTACAAAGCACATTTAAAAGTGGCATCAGTCTTCTCTGACCTATATTTATTACAAAGAAGCACAACTATCACAAACTGATGTCAGATATTTACGTCTGAGTTTGTTTTCTCATAAGATTAGATTTTTGTACTTTCCATTCGTGAAAACTGCCAAAAAATAAACTTGAAGAAAACTAGAGCTGATTATTTTAAAATGTCAGAGGGTGTATCAAGCTCCACAGGTCAAATGTAGACATCACTGACAGTTACAGCTTTTAATAGTTTATTGATTTGAGTGAATCTTTGAATCCAGTTTCCTCAACAAGAATCTGCAAACATAAAGTGCTTATCCGGGGCCGGGTCGCGGGGGCAGCAGTCTAAGCAGAGATGCCCAGACTTCCCTCTCCCCAGACACTTCCTCCAGCTCTTCCGGGCGGATATTGAGGCGTTCCCAGGCCAGCCGAGAGACATAGTCCCTCCAGCATGTCCTAGGTCTTCCCCGGGGTCTCCTCCCGGTGGGACATGCCCGAAACACCTCCCTAGGGAGGCGTCCAGGAAGCATCCGAAACAGATGCCCGAGCCACCTCAGCTGGCTCCTCTCAATGTGGAGGAGCAGCGGCTTTACTTTGAGCTCCTCCCGAGTGATCGAGTTTCTCACCTTATCCCTAAGGGAGCGCCCCGCCACCCTGCGGAGAAAGCTCATTTCGGCCGCTTGTATCCGGGATCTTGTTCTTTCGGTTATGACCCAAAGCTCATGACCATTGGTGAGAGTAGGAACATAGATCGACTGGTAAATCGAGAGCTTTGCCTTATAGCTCAGCTCCTTCTTCACCATGACAGACCGGTACATCGACCGCATCACTGTAGAAGCTGCACCGATCCGTCTGTCAATCTCACGCTCCTCCTTTCCTCACTCGTGAACAAGATACTTGAACTTCTCCACTTGAGGCAGGATCTCTCCACCAACCTGAAGGAGACAAACCACCCTTTTCCGACTGAGAACCATGGTCTCAGACTTGGAGGTACTGATTCTCATCCCAGCTGCTTCACACTCAGCTGCTAACCGTCCCAGTGCACACTGAAGGTCCTGGCTTGATGGAGCCAACAACCACCTCAGTGACTTTGGCCCGGGTGATGGGCGAGTCCACCTCCGAGCCCTCGGCCTCTGCTTCCTTTGTGGAAGACGTGTCGGTGGGGTTGAAGGAGATCCTCGAAGTATTCCTTCCACCGTCCAACAATGTCCCCAGTTGATGTCAGCAGATTCCCACCTCCACTGTAAACAGTGTGGGCAGGGCACTGCTTCCCCCTCCTGAGGCGCCGGACGCTTTGCCAGAATTTCTTCGAGGCCGATCGATAGTCCTTTTCCACGGCCTAACCGAACTCCTCCTAGACCCAAGTTTTAGCCTCCACAACCACCTGGGCTGCAGTCCGCTTAGCCTGCCGGTACCTATCCGCTGCCTCAGGAGTCCCACGAGCCAACCAGGCTCGGTAGGTCTCCTTCTTCAGCTTGACGGCATCCCTTACTTCCGGTGTCCACCACCGGGTCCGGGGGCGGCAACCCCCAAACCCGGTTAGAGTAATGGAAAATGTAAATAAAGACTTTTTATCCAACACCTTGTTCTCTATTCATGCAGTAGGCACATTTTTTTTGAATCAATCATTTCTATTTCTTTTTCCAGATTTTCCATTTCAACAAAAACTGAGTGAGTTTACAGAGTGGCCACAACATCATTGTGTAGAATTCTGTGTAATGTACTACAAAGACAACAAAAGCATTAAAGTGCCATTTAACCGCCATAATGTGGCCCAATGACTATATAATGACAGGCCCACTCTGGATGATATACTTAATGACATGAATGACTTAATCATCATCCATTGTCATTACCTGTCATTACTAAAATAACATCCTTTAACCATCAGTACTTTAAGTGCTTAAAATTGGTGGACTTTCTCTTTTGTCAATCTCAGCGACCTTTTACACAGATGATGAAACTGTAAAAACACTGCACAGCCTCCACTCACTACACTCATTTACAGTGACTGGTCTTAAAAAAGATCTATCGGCTCAAGTGTTAAGTCATTACGATGAAAAAAACACTGTGTGAAAGGTTTCAATAATGAGAAATAGATGAAGCAGAAGTGAGAGTAGTACAGAAATGGGGCATAATGTTAATAAAATAACTAATAAGAATGGGTGGATGGTGTTGGAAGATAATTGTGACATCTAATATGACATTGTGTTAGGCTGGGTCATATGCCAGATTGTTTCTCATATAATTCCAGATATATTCTTTGTTGGCGTTATGCTTGTCAATGCCACTACACCGATTCAATTTCCAAGGATGCTCTGTTATGCAAACTGTAAACATCATATCAAAAGTGTTCCTCTTGCAAGAAAATTCATTGTGACCATCTATTTTAAACTGTACTGCTGCTGTCTCTGTCATCTCATTTCTTGCCGAACCTGATAAAAATTTTAACAGATGGATGTAAGTAATTCACAGTATGTTGGAGAGATGTCAGTTGTTCCTTGTTGCCACTTGAATGGTAAACCCCAAAAGGGATTATATGTTAAAAAAATAAGAAAAATAGGAACAAATATTTATAGTTTGCAGAGAGTTCTTGTTTTTTTCACATCATACACAAAGTGTTCTTGAACCTCTCGTTTTAGACAGACTGAGGGCGACTGCTCATGACTCAATATACTGGTACAAAGTGAAAGAGATATTGGCCATAGTGAATTAAAATAAGTTTAAATAGTTCTTTGAAATACAATACATTTTTGATATTTTTTATTTATTTAAATTGTATTAATGTATCTGCAGTTTTTTTCCAATTCTTCTATTAATTATTACAACTATAGATTTCAACTACCTAAAAAATGTTGTTGAGGATTATAGAAAACAAAAATCAGTCTTTCCAGATGGGTAGAGTAATTCCATTGGACCATTTAGACATGATCTGCTAAGAATACTGAAGTGCGTACATCTGTCACT
>JALDNG010003875.1:0-22721 GCA_024349245.1 Neodontobutis hainanensis
TGTTAAAATTATTTAAATTCTCTATCATAAACTTATTTTGAATTTAAATAAAATCTGACAACGATTGACTTTACCATATAAAGAGCGTTTACGTTATGTTAGCTATATTTTAAAGTTAGTTATAAATATGAGTTGAATTTAGAATACATTATCTGCAAATTTAAATTTTCGTGTGTATCATACCATTAAGTTTAATAAAACATCTTTTACACTTTAGAATTAAAACGACCTGTCATGAATCAAACTTTTATTTTAAAATAATTAAACTAAAAATGTATCTGTTGGCTCTTATTTTAAATTACCAAAAAAATTTGTCAAATAATTCATGAAAATTAGGCAATATATTTTAATTAGGTTTGTGTTTAACATTATGACAAAATACTAAACGATAAAAGGCACTGAAAATTAATCAAAGTGTTATTTTTTGGTGAAATATCACATTTTAAACAAAGTAAATAGATCTATTTATGATCAACATAGAAATGTTTATGATAAATTATTTCAATTTTTAGACTTAAATTGAGCAATTTACATAACAGTTAATTTGAATTTCATTGTTTATTGGAGAAATTCTGATTAAAATTCCTGTAATTTTTATTCTAACCATTGTCAGACATTAATAAATCGTTTTAAATTGCAGTAAAAATCTTTAAGAAAAAATTTATCGACTGATTATTCAGATTTAAATGGAAGTCATATATTCAAGGTTAATAACACGAATCCACAAAATTTTAAATATCTTTCAGATTAGAAAGATTTCAATGCTGATGAAGCTGGGTTTGTTTTTAAAAATGTCTGATGAAAAAGCGATAGAATTTCATTTTAATATTTCCTTCATAGAAAATAGGAGGCATAAGAAGAATAGTTAGAGTTTATAAAAACAAAAGGGAATCCAGAATATCTTTCTCTATATATATAATCTTCAAAAATACACACGCATTTAATCAATCTACTTTTATTTCAATACTATAACGAGAAATGTGTTTGATTAACATAATTATCTGATCATTGAAAATTAAAAATAATAAAAATCATTTCTAAAAGGAGAATAGGAATATTGTATTCCATTAAAGAACAGTTGAGCTAAATATATGTGTCTGAAATAAAGACCATTTAGATCGTTGTACTTTCAAACAACAAAGAAAATTAATCTTTCAAAAACTAACCATAAATAATTCAAGGTTAAAGTTGGGAAATTAGATGCCCTTAAAACTGTTTATTTATAAAAATTATCCTGAATAAATTCATGTCTATATTATATTAATGTTCTTTTACTTAAAAGAGAATACATGTAGAATTGTACAATTTAGAACATATTGATGTTTTTTATTCTTTTTATTTCTATGATTATAAATTTTTAAAACCTTATCATACATCACTAGTATAATTATTTGGATGAATGAGGCGAAGTACTAACTTAGTTTTTTATCTTGAAACAGCGGGTCAAAATTTGAGAAAAATATGAATGAATTAAGACATAAGTTAGATAGTGTTTTAAGATATAAATTCTAATGGCTTAATAATCCGAGAAAACGTTGTAACATTCTGAATCTCATCAGGCAGACAGTTCTGCATGAATTGATTACATAAAAGCCTTGTAAATAATATTCTTATCAAGTATGATTTTATAACATTAGTTTAAAATTTTAAGATTTTTCTTGAAATAAATTGAACAGTTTATGAACAATAAAATTATTTTTAGAGAATATGTGGAATCTATATATTATAAAATGCACAAAAATCTCAAGGAGACGGTGAAATATCATGAATCATGTAAAATAATTTAAAAGATGACAAAATGGAGTATCATGCATGTCTATGTTATTTTGTTTATCTTTCTTTAATTAAATCAGCCCAAGAAATACAAGGGTTACTTTAAATTGTAATCTATTTCGTTAGATTTATTTAATGATTATATAATTTACAATAATTTTCACTATAATAAACTTTTTTTATCGTGGTTTAACGGTAACTCAATTATATTGTTTTTTCAGTTCTGTGTGAAATGTTTAGAAAAATTAATTACGATCCTTTCCGAGCCTACTTATTTTCGAAAACGCTGAAGCGTAATAAGTAAATATAACTAAGGTATATTCCCATTAATCTTATAAGGTGAACATCGAAAATAAAATGCTTGTATAAATTTGATTTATATTTATCTCGAAGGGTTTAATGAATCGTAAAATCAGCAATAAAATAATTAACCTCAGTAATTTATGACATTTTAATTGAACTATCAATTAAAAATACAATTCAGTAAATAAAATATCTTATAAAAAATTTTTCAAATAATATTGTTTTCTTCATTTTTTCAAGTTTATTTTTAGGTTAAATATGATTAAGATTTCCATTTCTTTCAACATTTATATGTTCATAAATCCTAATGTCGCAATCCAAAATTTAAACAAAATAATTTTTTCCTTCATACTCTGTCATTCTTATCAACTGAAAGTTAAGAATGGCTGTTTTCGAAGAAACAGAGACATAGATTTGTTGATAGAGCTTTACCATCCATGTGTATTCATTTTTAATAAATCTTTTTAAAAATGTATTTCAATTTATGAAACAGATGTGAAAATATTATCCGCAGCATTTTATACATCTCGAAATAATGCTCCATAAACTTTAATTTGAGAAGAGGATTAAAAGTAGCTTTAAGATATGTTGAATATCGCTTTTGCCATAATATATAGTTAGTTTTTTGTTCTTAAACTCAAAGATATGCTTGTCGAATACACGATCATAATATTAATTTAATTATAGTTGATGAGCAGCTTTTTATAAAAATATAATTATTGAATCATCATTTAATCTTAGATATAGAAAATTCTATTAGTTTAGAACTAACACATTTAAAAACAACATAAATATATTGAAAAACCATCAGTTACCATCAAGACCTCTTTTAATACTCTATAATTGACAATCATATTCCAGAATATTTATACCGTACATATATGTGGATACTCTGAATTCTCAAAGCCCATTTTATCAGAAGAAAATGAATACTTTTCCATTTTAAAAAATAGAGATTGTAAAATTCTAATCCTAAGATATTTAATTTATAACAATCCGATTCTCGTTTATTGAACGATCAAATTTTATGTAATTTAGAATTCTTTACTTTTATGTTTCTTTCTGACAGAATGTTATAAAAAATAAAAAATATTAATTATTTTTATAGTAATTTTAAACAAAATATTATCTGATGAATTTTATTTGAATAATTGATATTAAATGAATATATATAACTTTAATATTGACAAAATAACTTTATTGTTATAAATAAATGAGAATTTCTAAATTATACATTTTTAATATTAGTTGACTTATACATGTAAAATGTTAAATAAAACATTTCTTCAAAAATTTTCAAAAAATGCTTGCTTAAAATTAATATTAAATTTATTAAATGTCTAAAATGATAAACAGAAGAAATAAAAGTAAAACGTGACTTAAACGTGTTAAATTATCGCACATCCTCAAATTTAGTAACTTTTAAACTCTCAAAATTTGTGAATATATATTTCATGAAAATGTAAATACTTAATCGATGATAAATATAAGTTAAGTTGAAGCACTGGTTTAAGTAAAAAATTATCTCTGATTAAAAATTCCAAAACGTGATATCTTAGTCAAATTTACGAATAAATAAATTTTTAATTTGAAGAGATTAACGTTTCCCTTATCGGTTATTCCTAGAATAAGTAAAGTGTACAATCGATCAGATTAAAATTATGGATCAAATCAAAAGGTAAAGTTTAACTTGAAAGTATTACTAAATTTTTAAGTGGAATGCAAAAATGTGATATGATTTAATTTCTTCTAAATCTACTGTAATAATCTCACTCAACACAATAAATACAAAATCTACTCTTCATAATAAATGATAAAATATTATTCTTATTTTGAAAATGACAAATGAATTACAAAGGTATGTTTTAGGAATGTTATGAAAATTATCCAACAAATTATTTATAACTATCATTGTTAATTGCCCAAATAAATATCATACACATAATAAGATATTTTTACTTGATGCAGCACAATGTCATTGAAAAATAAATTCAAATTCATCTTATTTTTGAACCTAAAATTTCATAAACACATTAGTTTAAATTATTTTATTAGATTTTTCCTGATATTTATGATTCAACGATCAGCTTCGAATAATCAAGAGAACCATCAAATTAAAAGAAAAATTCTTTTAATCGTTGAAAATATCTAGCATATTATAATGACAAAAACAATCAATGAATGAATCAAAAAACAATACAAAGTAAAAGTATCTCACTGAAACAATGATCGTTTTTCTCATTGATGATATTTAATCTTCCATATTTATAAATTTAAGAATTAAAATAACAATCTGAACGATCAAATTTATTATATAGACAGAAGACTATACAGATGATATGGTTAAGTATTTTGCACTAAAACACCCTAGAAAAAACGAAAAATTAATTGTACAAAGATAAAAAGTATGTTAATTATTAATTTCATATCATAATGTATCAGATAGATCAAGAATATCAAAACAGGCCGTCTTCACTTGTCTACTCAAATTGAGTAATTAACAAAAAGTAGTTCATTTCACAAATTTAAATCAATATAAAACAAAATATGGCTTTTAAAATAAAATAACATATATTTTCCTTCTAAAATGAGTAAATATTGAAAAAACTATTGAAAGATGATTTTGAATTAATTAAATGTTCTAATAAATGATGAAAACTTAAATCATATTGATTTATATTAAAGAGCTTTTATTGATAATTTAAATAAGGTTTTACTTCGAATTTAAGCGATTATTTAATAATTTTGATGGTCGATTTTCATATAAAAAGATCATTTATAATTAATATATATTTTAAAAACTTTTATTTGTTTAAATTGAATATAAGCATCAAATTTTAATTTTATAACCACTTTTGTTCAACCTAAATTTTGTTTAATTTTTATCAACATTTAAATTTGGCGATTCTTAGAACAGAGTTTGTAACATGAGTTGAAAAAATTGTCCAAAAACACGATAGTATTTTGATTTTTAATTAGCATAAGAAAAATATTTTGGCATAAATATACAATGATAATAATGAGACGTTTTCGAACAAGTCAAATAACTCTCAATAGAGGTTGATTAAATCACTTTTTTCTGTTAAATCATTTGAAGTTTATTTATTGAGAGAACTTTTTGGAATAAATATTCATTGAACTGTGGTTTAGAAATTGATAGAACAAAAATCTTATTATTTATGATCAAAATGTATTTTAAAAGGAGTGATCTGCCGTATTGATTATCATATTTTATTTGAATTTTATATAGATTTTTATAAACTAGTGCCACTTAAATCATAAACGTTTTTTTATGTAGTCTAGTGTATAAAATCATATTTAAACTTTTAAACTGGAATTTTATATCAATTGATAAGCATATACGACTTTATTTACTCTTTTCATTCATAATTTATATCATGATATGTTCTTTAATATAGTATAAACGTTTAAAAACATTCTTACCATATTTATTAAATATTTATATTGGTTTATTCTGTTGTCAAACTATCATAGACGATTAAATTTTTCATATCAACAAAGATTAAAAAGAGATAATACGAGTTTTATGATATTTTTGAAAGCAAAGCGAAAACTACGTAAACGTTAAAAATGAGATAGAAAGTCGAGAAAAGAATTACAAATATTATAGAAAATTAAATTTCTTAGAATTAAAAATACAATAAACTTGAAAATAAAGTTTAACAAATATTAGTTGTCTGATTGGATATTTGCGAAACTACGTATTCATAACCTAAACTAGTTTAAAAAATAGTGTTTTTCTCGCATTGTTCATCAAAATATTGTTGGAGGGATTGTTATTTTCATTAAATAAAAATATAATAAACAATTTTAACATTCATGGCTTTGGATTCGACGTGACAATCTTAATAAAATATAAATAGAGAAAATCATGGTGTGGTAAAAGTTAATTAACACAAGTTATTTAAAACGAATTCGCAAAATGCCTTAAATTATGTTTTGATATATTTCACTCAAGAAAGTAAAAAATTAATGAATCCAGACGATAAAGCTACTCGAAATGATTTAAACACCGAGTAAATTTATGTAAAGTACACAAAATAAATTTGACATATAAATGAAAAATTAACCAAATACAAATTGAAATTTCTGAGTCAAGTACATGAAAGTTATTTTTCTTATTTATAAATGAAATTTTGTTATTATGTTTTTCGGTGATCGAGATATTATCTATGTCTATCTGTAACACATGTATTTGATGACCCAAGTCAAAAAACATGTTGCCACATATCTCTGTGGATATGTTTCATATAGTATAAAAACAATAATATATTATTCAGGATGGGAATGGCCATAGATTAAAGAGAAAATAGAAAATAATCATGTAAATAGAAAAATATATAATTAAAATCATTTTTAAAATGTTTAAAACATGGTAGTTTAACTAATTTTCATTGAAAAGTAAGCATTTTTGAAATAAATCTGAAATTAGTTTTGATTTATCATGAACAATTATATTATCTTCTTAAATGAAATATTCTATTTTATAGCCACATATAAACAATAAACTTATTAATTGGTTTGGAATATGTGAGAAACATGAGCATAAAATATGTTTACCGATATAAAACATTTTATATTGAATACATGAAAAGTTTTTGTTGAGTATATATAAATGAAACCTATCAAGCCTATATTCGGAAACAGTTTCCTTTAATTATACGTCTTTTGGTAAAGTTCTACTTTCTAGACTAAGCCGTTAATTCCATAAATATTTAAGGTACGCTTTTTCTTAGTTAACCTAATACTCTATTAGTGTGTCCATCTCTTTCACTAAAAATCTTATATATTTTAGGGTTTCTATGGCTGAGATAGCTCTTGTTTTAAGTTAGCTGGATGTTATTTAAAGTTTTATAAATTATATATGAATAGATTTAGAAAAAATAGACCGAAATAAAATTTCACTGAGTTAGTTTTAATGTAATCGAAGTTCAATTTTAAATTATTCAAAATAATTGAATAGCTTTAAACTAAAAATGTTAAAAATATACAGTGTATTAAACAAAAATACTTTCAAAGTATAAAATTAGTTCATTTGCAAATTTTAGTATCATGATTTAAATAAATTTTCAATTTGAAAATTATAAAAACAGTAAGTTGAGAATATAGACAATAAGATTAAAATGATTAATTTTATTTAAAATACAACTTCGTCTCTTTCGTGTCTCTAGACACGTGCCAAATTCCTGAACTTTTTTTTCAATCGATAAAATGTAGAAAAGTGTATCTCCGCTAAATAAAATGTAAATTATAAATCACTTAAAACTAATATATCTTATCATTTTAATGGATATTGTTTGAAAAAGATAACATAATAGAGAAAAAATGTCACGTGCATGACAAATGTTTAACTTATATGATTCAATATGAATGATTGAAGCGTGTTTACTGATAAAATATAAATTATTCCTTATGTGTAATTTAATATCTAATTATAAGATTAAAACAATTTTAACCGTCATATTTACTCAGGTTGACTCATAACAGGTGCATTATTAGTGATAATTGCTTTAAGATAACAAATGGATTAATTATCGTATAAATAGCGAGCTATTTTTAAACGATGAAATTTAAAAAATGGCTTCATCTCAACTAGATGGTGTACTTATATCTGATATTAAAACGCTCAAAATTATCATAGAGTCACCAAATTTGGATAATATGGTTATATCAATCAATAGAGAGACAAAAACAAAGCAAAAATCGGATTTTCAAACAAAACTAAAAAGCTAAACTATTCAAGTCAAACAAGTTAAACTGAAAAATGAACGGAATTAACATTGTGGAACTATTATTATTTAGCATCTTGCATCTCGCATTTATATATTTGATCTTCATGTTTATGTTTTTTAAATATAAATCATTTTACAACGTTTTGGAAAAGTTAAATCAATGGTATTTATAAAGTTCTCAGCAGATAAAAAAGATTGTGTTGTGAAATACTTTGAAATTAATGACGCCTGTTTAGCTAATCTAAACACGAATAATACATCTATTCAAGGCATAATCTTTTTCTAACTTCAGGTACCACCGCTTCTGTTTACTTGATGAACAACCAAAATCGTTGTGATCGCACATTGGCTCAAGAGAATTAACGTTTTATATATGCATCATATTCATAAAGTTTTTTTCATTCAACATTATTTATATTAACAATAAAAACATTTAAGACAGTCAACAACCAATATTTTGAAATTTGTCAACTACTAACGTCAAGTATAAACCTTTAATTTATTTTAAAACTGATTAACCTTCCCATGATCAATCTTTAAATTCATAATTTTATAAAACTAAAATCTTGTATAATATAGACAAAAATTATCTTTGTCCTTCGGTTGTCCAGATGATTATATATTATTTTGTGATAATCGTCATTTTTCTTGTTTTAAATAGTTTTAGTTATATTCTCTATTAAGCTTTTCAGTTTTAGTTTTGTATAAAAAGTATAACTGTAATAAATTAAAGCTTTAAAGTGTTTTCAAAATTATGCTTTGATGAATATAATCGACTTCTTCTTCTTACATTTAAATGAAACAGCAAATGAACAATTTTGTAAACTTCATATAATTAACACAATATATTTCATAAAATATACAATATTTGCACAAATCTAACAAATATAATTTAAATATGTCAATGAAGTTAACTTTAAAATCCAAAATATTTTGAAAAAATTACATTCCTAAAATAATGCAATCTATGAAGGCTTACGTCTTCATAAGTATTTTTTGATTTATGAGAATCAAAACTTGAATATTTGGTTTCTCTAACAATATGCATTTTTGTACTTTTTTATAAAGAAACAACAACGAAATTTCAATCGTCTATATTATAAGATAAAATATAACATTTCCTAAATTTAGTTTCATAATTATAATGAATAAGATTAATTTTCCAAGTAATTTCCAAATTGTTTATTTTTATACAATAATAATTTTATCAATATAATTACCTTAAAGTCTGATGAAAACTACTCAGTACATCATTTAAATTATAATTTTTAGATATATTTAATATAGATTTATGTTTTAAATTTGTGAAATTTCATTTTTTCACGATGTTATTAATGAGCTTATTTTTTTACATTGATGAAAATATAAAGACACGTTTATATCTATGGATTGTAAAATATTCATTAAATTCAATCTTGTGTTATAAAAACAGAAATAGCTTCATTTTTCTAAATTTCTTCATCATGTTGTCATGGTTTCTTTTTCAGCAATAGCTGTGTTATTTTATTTATATATGTTAAAAATATATTTGAAATAACTGAGTTCAAAATATTCTCTTTACATAAATTGACATTAACGATAATTAAGGCAAAATCAAAAATGTCAAAGAAACTTTAAACGAAACTTGAATGAAATCGTGAAACATACAAAAAGTTCAAGGACATATTATGAATGTTCGAATATTTATAAATGCTCAAAAAACGAACCGAATGTCTTTATTCTGTTGATGAGAAAAATATTCCCTGAATTAATTTTTTAACATGTTTGTTACAGTTTAGTTTTGTGTTTTTATTAAGTTTTTAATTTTCTTATAAATTTTGCAAGTTATTTCAAATACTAAATAAACATGATATTTAGTTTAATATACTCTAATATATTGTTTTTTGATATATGATGTTAATGTTTCAAAATATTTTCAACAATAATTTTTCATTAATGAAATAACCAAAGGAATAAATATAAGCATTATTTATAAAAAATTATTTACTGTTTTTGCACATTTAATGTATAAAATATAAAATTATTTTATATTGTATTATTTTGAACAAATTATAGCTTATATTGAAAATAAACATTGACAGATTTCATTCACAAAATTCAGATTTCTATATTGATCGGAAATATAATATGATTCAATGTAAAAAATTATTGATTCATAATATATGGCATATAATAATATTTATAATATTTCATGTTTGACTGTTTTCATATTAATTTTATTTTAGAATAATTTTACATTTAATCGGATTAAAACAATATATTCAAATAATTTGTAAATAAATTTATGTTCATTTAATATAATTATTCCACTTTTAATCAAAGTGAACTTTTTCACACTTTATTTTCTCATATTTTTGATTCGATAAATAGACATTGAATATTTTCAACAAATACTGTTTCTTATAAATTACATAGAAGTTTAAAATTCTTATTCTATGTTTTAATGATTGTAAAATATCATTCATATAATTCATAAACCTATATTGTTAAAATAACATTTCGATTGACAGCAATATCTCTTTCTATCTATATTTTCAAATGGATTTCATTTATGAATTTGATATTTTACTTTATTTCTGCATTTTTATCCTTTTTTCTAAATCAATCAAAAAGATATCCTTTTTTGTTTTACTTACATTAATTTATTTTATTTCTATGAATACCTTGAAGATTTTAGGAACTCAAAAATATAGAACATATGATTTCATAAAACGTTCAAATTTTGTGTTAGTCGAACAGCATAGTCGTTATAATGTGTTTTTATATGAAAAACAATTAAAATGATGTGTTTAGCATTGGAAAAATGACAGAAAATGTTTTTATGAGTATTTTCTGAGAAATATTGTTTTATATGTAAATATAATTTCATATTTATTAATAATTTAAAGGATTCATTTATAATTTACACTTTATTCACAGATTTCCATTTTTGTATATTTTGTGAAATGTAGCATTAAAAATAATATTTATAAAATGTATTTTTTCTAACACGTTTGTAAGTCAAAATAAAACTTCCAATTTGAAATGAATAGATGATAATTCTGAATAAAAGTAAAACTATTCATGAAATACTAAATTAATTTTTGATCCAAAATTCTGTCATAATAATATATATTAACTTCAAGAAGAAATATAACTGAGGAGCAGATCTTAAAATGATTATTTTAGAAGTGGGAACTTTTTAAAACTGAAAATGGTCCCTTATGTGAATCTCATAATCAAAAATTAAATTTACTTTGTGAAGTTTTGTTCTTTAAACAATTTTTGAAAAATAATTTCTTTAAAAAACATATCAAACTTAAATTTGAAAAATAAGTATTTTATGTAAAAAATAAAATTATATTTTTACATTCTACATTTTCGATATCGACAAATTAAAACTAAAAACAATCATTAACTAGAATTATAATTTCTCTTAAGTTAACGAGAGAATATAAAAAATTTGTAAAAAGCACAAATATAATATAATGAAGTTTACATCATCAACTGTTCATGAATGAACATCACAAAAAGTTAGATAAATTCATAAAATGAAAAGTAGTTACACTCTATATTTTACTCGATAACTCTTAGTCTATTATTTTTAAATAATAAAGTAATCTGTGAATACGCATTAAAGGGAAGTATCTTTTATGAAAAAACAGATATTTGAAATATTTTTACAATTATTTTAGACGGTTCTTATGCACGGGAATCCTTTGATCTTTGAGTTATTTTATTCATAAAATTTATTTTAATTTCAAACTTTTAAGGTTATATATTTTAAATGGTTCGTTTTAAAATTGAAAATATAATGTTTAATTTAAATTAAAGTTGAAAAAGTGATTCATTCTGATAAATGTTAAAATTTATATTGCTAAGCTATATCTTTTCACTGTTGAAGAAGTTTTTTATACGCTCTACGAAGAGGGATATTGGTGAGATTCTGAGAGATCCTGGAATGTTTTCAATCTTGATAATTTAATTTTTATCATTTACAATTATTAAAAAAGTACATACCCATTAAGAATAAAATATTGTTCAAAAAATATCAAAATTATGATATAATAAATAAATTTTTATGAAAACGAATACCTTATAAATAATTAATTAAAAAATTCATTTTTGTTGAAAAGTATTAACTATTTATAAATAAATTTTTAAAATCAGCCAAATATAAGATATTCACTAATTCACATAAATCGATCGTTGTTAATGAATCAAAAGTTCAATTTTATTTATTGAGTTTTGAATTATATATATGTTTCCATAAGTCATATTAACATAAATAAAAAATTAATTGGCAAATTTTGAACTTGATTTTGGCTTATTAAATCTGATTAAATCGATAGAATTATTTTTCTAATTGTGCATTTCCATAAAGCCTGTGTTCGTCACATTTTAACCTTCATTTAATATCAGAATTATAATTTTTCTAAGGTTGAAATACTTTTCAATTTATGTATCAAAAATAAATTGTCTTTTTTGAATAAACAAAGTCCATGTTTCGTTAATCATGTTTAAATTTGATGAATATTCTATTTTAACAGATATTTATTAATTATTTGACACAATAAAATAAGAATTTACTTCAATGACAAAATATTTGCATTATGAAATAAAAAATATTTCAAAAATGTCAGAAATTATTCTGTTGGGGGTTTATATATGAATGTAGAAATGGCGAGCCTGATGTTGAAATTTACATCTTTGATAACATCGGAGGTATAATTAATGTTAATTTTGTCTCTTTCTGTTGTGAAGTTTTTTCATTGAGTCTTCTTGATAACAAGAATCATAAACGATTCTTTTTTTCTTATTATTTTTGTCTTAAGATATAACGGATTTAGATAACTATTCTTCTTTAAACGTTAAATATTCTTGTTTATGATGTAGCGCATCGAATAGGAAGACAATAAATATTCAAGGAGAATTTCGAGTTTTCATAATTGGAAAAATATCGATCCAGAGTTAAAATGATGTTTGATTTCGCAAATAAAACAAGGGTTGATAATATATGGTAGATTAGCGTTGCAAATAAGTTTTTAAATTTCATTTTTGGAGTATATTCTGATAAATTTATGAAATTAAATTTTTCTTGTGAATAATAAGCAGAAAATTAAGCAGTCGTTATTTAGCTAAAAATAATTGAATGTTTGACCGAAATATTAAAAAATTTTAAATTATATGAAGAATGAAGATAAGAATAATTTATCCACGTATTCGTCGACAACATGAGAATTTGAGTTAAGCAGGTGATTCAGGAATACTTTGAATGCATTATGTTTCAAAGGTATCATGTATAGCATTTTTGGAATGAACTTAAATGAGCTAAAAAGTTATATAACTTATAATTCTAATTTATATGTTTTCATTAACGTCATGAAATGTTATGTAACTTTTAAGGTTTTAACAATGAAAATGTTTAAATATAAACTATTCATATTGGTGGCTGTTTTAACTTTTAGAGATTACTATATATTCACGTGTTCTTCGAATAAACTACTTTCGTGAACTATATTACAATTTTAAACATGTTTTTATTGAAAATGTATTAAAATTGTTTTTATTAAATAAATATTAAAATACATTTTTCTTCAAAAAGTCGATATAATTTTTTTCATCAACCAAGTTTTGTTTGAAAATTCTTTTAATTTGTACAGAAGTAACACATTTTGATCTTCAATACATTTTAGCTAAAATTTATTGTTTAATCTGGTTTACTGAGTGTTAAAACTCATAAAATGCAGGTATTTTTAAAAAAATCCTGTTATTTTTAAAATAGTAAGAATATTTGATGTATCAAAACGATACTCTTTCGAGTTTGACGTTCGCAGAAAAGATTGAAGTTAATCATCTTAAACCGAGGCTTATGGATTTATGAAGAAATTTTGAAATTCAATTTTCTTTGATATTCAACGAAAGAATTCCAAGTACCTGCTAAAATCTGAATTAAATAGAGAAAAACGACGATCCGAACTTTCTATCATGGTTTTAAATATTCTGTCTTATTTTAAAACAACTTAGACTTAAGTAGTTGCAGTTGAAGGAGGTGAATTAAGAGAGAACCAGCATGTATTCGCAAGATTGCAGAAAGAAAGAAGTTCTGTATCTGATAGCTAGAACACTAACATTACATTTTAGCAACTAAACATAAAGACCACGAGCGACTGAGATAGATTTTGGTTAACAATTAGAACTAAGAAGAAAAAAAAATTTGTTCAAAATCTTAAATTCGCCCATAAATTAATGGTAGTTTCGAAGCTATTCGATTGTTTACCTGAGATTATTTCATTCAGTACTCAAATTATTTTGATACTATCTCATAAAAATAGCTATCAGGATAGCTGAAACTTGTGTGAATAAGATCAGAATGAAAACCGGTTAATGCAATTAAGGATTTTTACTCATTTATTAAGAAATAGTTTTAATATTTGAACAGTGATGATTCAACCCTTTACTTATAATGTATGTATAAAATGTGGTTAACACTCACATTGAAATTTTGATGGAATAGTCAAATGATGAAAATTCTGAATGTTTAGGAACGTAGAGAGGTTCCTTCCTCAATATTCTGGTTTTAGAATGGCGTGAAAAGAAGCGTATTCATCAATGTTTAAGAATTTAAACGGAAAAAATTATCATTTTGACATCCTTTGTAAGCTAAATCCGAACACTTATCTATTTTGGTTTCCAAAATCTCTGATAAAAACAGTTTTTCGGTCTTTCCGTCAAAAACTTGTACATTTGGATTTTTAAAATTTTAATATAAAATGAACGAAATTCTGAAAAATTGTATTTTTTACCGAATTAAAGGGATTAAAATATTCGTAAATTGATCCAATTTAGTATTTTTAATTGACAAATATCTGGGAGAAAAATTGTTAAGAATGTTTGTCATGAATAAAAAATCTCCTTTTATGTGAATAATTTTGCACTGGCTCAAGGATAATACCAACAACTATGTTTAGAGTCTAGGATATTTTGATATATAAATGGTATCATTTTGTATTAGATTGTAAAAACGACCTAATAATTTTCAAACAGCAACATTTCATTTGTGAATATTTGAGTAGAAGTTCTTTATAGGTTGAGTTAAATTATCCTATGATAGTGTGCGACACAACTAAAGTCCTCAATTGACAATTTTTCCCATCAAGGCCGAAATATATGTAAAATCACAAACTGTCGGATTTCAAAATTTTAATTTGATGATCTTGGAGTAGACGGTGGTTAATTGTTCACTTATATGAGACCATATTGAACTTTTAATGTAAAATTCAAGTGATCGCAATCCATTTCATCAAAGGATCATTTTTGGAAAAGTTTTAATACTTATTAAAAGCTAATACTATCCTTGAAAACACAAGTAGCTTTCACAATGCTAATTATTTGGGAGTGAGTAGTCACACGCTGTAATTTTATACTGTCGAGAATATAAGCCAATCTTCTTTATGTGGTGAGTTCATACACAAATTTATGTGTCACAAATACATATCTGTAAACTTATAAAAAAGAGTTTAAGCCATGAGTTATAAGTCACTCGATGATGTATTTAAAAGCAATCGTACTTCTGATCAGAGAAAATACGGTTTTTTTAACTGAGTTCCTTTTGATGGTGACAGCGAATATACTCTGAATGTTTCTCTCATAAACCCCATTAACATTTGATTGTAAATTTTTGATTTTATCATCTGTCTTTTGACATCTTTTACACTTATTCACAAATATTTAAAGTCTGCCCCATATTCCAACTTTAGTTAAAGTTTCGCACATCATAAAATTGGTTTTCCCAATTATTAGAACATCAAAGTAGTGCAATAATTTTTTAAATATTTTTTTATTTTTGAAATCAGGATTGTATTTTTGTCTTTTCAAAACTTTTTGTTCAATTTCCAACATAATTAAAAAAATACTTTTTATCTTTATCCCTATGTTTTTTCTTTACTCACGATAAGATAAACATTTTTTACAGGAATTAAATTTGTAACTTGAATGAAAAACCTGATGAATGATCCATTCTTAGAAAAAATATATGTTTATTCGATGTTTAAATAATTAATGGTTGAATGTATGATACGCATGAGGTGTTTAATTAGAATACCATATATTCTATTTGAGGTAATGTGATTTACCATTTGTTCAAGTGATATCAAAAGAATAATTCACATGACGGAAAGGTTGAAATATTTTCGATCCTCAATGAATTCTCAAATAAGTAGAATAAGACAATAATATGCCATGCAAAGAATAAAGGTCGATATTTTTAGAATAATAGGAAAATATAAATTTTAGTGATCGGAAAATGCAGACAAAAGACAAATACATAAATTTTTTTGAAAACTTAAACTGATTTAAACAATTGTAAATTTCATTTTTGCCTCATAATGATGACTTTTGTCTGAAGAAACGTTGAATTTTTGACAGAGTTAACATAAAGTATTTTTGTCTCGCAACGATATTCTATTCCTTAGAGATACAAAGAATCAAATATGAAGTATAAATGAACTTACAGAGTGGTTTGGAAAGCTGAGATTGATGGTATGTAATATTTTGTTTGCAACCGATAAAAATTGAATTTTAGTGTTATGATCAAATTTTCATTTTTGTCGTTAATTTGTATGAATGTGAGTTAATGCTGAAAATAAACTCATGAAACTCGAGCTTAAATGAGATTGATTAACACTTCAAAACTCAAATTTAATATTTTTTAATTCCAAAACACTATTAATTTTTTGTCAAAGAAACTTTTCCGTCGAAATATACAGGTGATTTATATTTTTAAATTTTCGATTAATATCGATTTTTATACATTTAAATTGAAAAATTAGTTAAGTGTTTAAATAAACGATTAAATCGATGAGATTAATTTTAATTGATAAACAGCGTCTTCTCTTGTGCTTTATAGCATGTGGTAAATGGTTGACCAAAAGAAAAATGATAGATTTAATATCGTTATAGATATTATCTATAAGTAAATTTTTAAATAAAAATCAGAATATTTAATATTTTTAGATAACGAGCATTTTAAAGGAGAATTTTATTTGAGAAATTATCCTACGCATGATAAATAATTAAAAATTATAATCATTCAATGAAAAATTTTTCATTTTTTGTTTGAGAAAATACAAGTTATTACTTATGTGTTAATAACTATCAAACAATAGAGTGTAAACTATTTTTAACTGTCATTCTGACTTACAGACACCCATAGCAGGTAAATAACTAGTTATCATTGATTCGTTACAACAAAGGGATTAAAAATCGTATAAATAGCGCGCTAATTTGATACCCGTCAATAAAATATGACACCCAAACAACAAGTTGATGAACTTACAGCTGAATTCAAAACTTCCAGAATCAAGCAAGAACCAACGAAAATCGATACTCGGGATAACTCATTCAAGAAAGTTACGAAATCAAAACAAAGATCGGATGCCAAACCAAAATACACAGTGCCGACTATTCAGGCCCATAAAGCTTGCCCGAGGTATAAACAAAAGTCAATACACAGGAAACTTATTATGCAGAATCTTCCGTACAACATCTCCATATGTGATCTCCACGCAAACGATTCAAATTATATTTAGACCATTTTACAAAGTTTTGGAAAAGTGAAAGCAATGCAATTTATAAACTTTTCAGAGGATAAAAAAGATTGTTTAGTGGAGTTCGTTGAGTTTAAAGACGCCGTTACAACAAAGTATAACACTCATAATACGTCTATTAAAGGTATTATCTTTGGTAAACTTCAGGTCGCGTTGTTTCTGTCGATTTTATGAAAAAAGAAACCCTATTAATTCCTCATCAGAACAAAGAAAGTAATTTAGACTTTTCAATTATTTCCTTATTAAGTTCAAAAATTGAACTGTTGCGTCAAAACCCTACCATATCTGATAGACGTAAACATGCTTTTAGAAAAAAATATTTCTTATCTAAGTTAAGGGGAAAATTTTACACTGAGATGATAATTTAAATGCGCCAAAAATTGTTCAAAACTTTTTAAAAAAGATAGATCCATCGTTATTATCGCCTGTGCAGAATACAGTGACTTTTTTGAGATGGACCAAAATATTTTATTTATTATATTAAAAATTTAACCATTTATTCTCATATATTTTCTCTCATTAACTTAATCTTGATTACATTATTATTTGAGAATTAACATACTTTTGTTTTTTATCGAGTTCGACCTTATTAATTCTTATTGGTTTTCAGAATAACTAATATCTCTTATAATTTCGTTTCAATAAAATTATTGAAATAGGGATTATGGAGACTTAGCATTTGTATATTTTTGATAGACTTATTGGTATATTAAAGTTTCACATTGAATGATTTAAATTCATTCTACTTCTTATGCTTTATAAAAAAATTAGAAACCATACCATCGAATTAAATAAATAGTCTGTATTTCGCCCAATCGCGTATCATTTGAGGCGTGAAATAATAACCTCAAATTTTTAAGCATTATTTTTCACTAATAATCATGAATATTTTAAAATGCCGAATAAATATTTTTTATCATTTAAATTTAAATAGCTTTTTCTCATAAAATTATTCGTTTATTTTTGGTATATAATTTGCAGTACGACACACATTGAGTATTTGAAGTTGATACATGACATTTTAATTATTAAACTCAAATTTTGTCAAGTAATCAAAGGCGGATTATCTCAAATCTCCAAAAATGAGATTCGAGCAGCTTTAAAATCAAAGAATTGATGCAACTTTAATGAATGCCATTTTTAATAAAAATTTATTTTAACTTGAATTTTTTATTATATGGTTGGCCTATGTTTACATTTTATTTTACGCGTTATTTTGTTTTTTGGAAAATAAAAATATTGACTTCAAAATATTTATAATTATATGTACTTTTTCTCATAATTTAGCCGAAAATCAAAAAGTCAAAGATACTTCAACAGAAGAATAAATGAAAAGGTAATTCAAAAACTGAGATTGTTAAAATATTGTGAAAATAGAAACAATCAAAAAACATCAATTACCTGCTGATTTGATTCAAAACTCCTGATCCCTTTTATACATTCTTCACTATTATTTAGTTTTATGTATTGTTGTAATTTAAATCATTTTGATCCAAATCATATCAAAAATTCACATATTGTAGAAAATGTCCATAAATATGAATATAGAGATCATTTGCTCCTTACATAATATGACATATTATAATGAAAACTGTGACCCGTAAAACGTTGGAATGACAATATCGTGAAGCAAAAATTTCGGAATTAACAATTAGATGCACAAATAACAGGAAATGAGGCGAGACGCTGAATGGCCATAATCTAGGTATAGAGGCGCATCGAAAAGCATTAATAATGCAAACATCCATCGGAGTACACTTTGGTAGAGTTGATTCATTCTTCACTTCAAAAAAATGTGCTTATTAAAGGAATTAACTCAAAATTTTTTAATTTAGTGGATTCTATATATTTATTCGGAATTACAAAAACAAATTTACAATATTTGCGATAATTTTTGTTTCGCTATTGTGGATTTATAATTTTTTACAATTAATTCTGATTAATTTTATTTTTGTTGGTTTTTAAAAACGAGCATTGCGATTTTATCTGCGTGGTTATTCGAAAAGCGACGAGCCATTTTGGTGTACGCGCATTGTGTCTGTACCATTTTTAGTGAGTTTCGTTCGATTACCCATCCTTTATTTGTAAACGCAAATATAATTTTAATTTTTCTGAAGACTGTTCTAATTTTTACTACCGAACCGCAATATTAGGTACAGTATAAATTGTTATCAAGTAGTTTAAATTATTTTCAGTATCAATTAGAATTTTGGTTCAAAAATAACTAAATACGTCAAATAATTTTCCTTTTTCAATTGTCTGGGCACTGCGTTTGCTGAACTCTCGACCAAGTAAGAAAACGGCATATTCGGAAATTTTACATTTTTTGCATTCTAATTATTTAGGAGTATGGTAATGCAAATATATAGCGTTAGAAGATTACATTTCAAGTTTTTATACTATGACATCATTAAACACTGCGAGCGCCTGAAAAAGCACGTTTCTAAAAACTATAAAGTGACCCAGGCTATGATGCAATTGGCCAAAATTTGGATCTTTCCGTAAAGAAGATAAATACGAATTTAGTCTTAACGTCTTTAGGCTCGACAATATTGACAGCAGCTGTGCAAAAAACATGCCCGATGACGTAATTCGAGTATAATTTATAACTTTGCATATTTTTAAGATTCATTTTAGAAATCATTTTAAAAATAAAACTGCGTCTTATATTAATAATTTATAAAATATGTCATCTATCTCAAGGAAGTCACTAAAATTTATCTTTTTACTTAGATTTCTTACAGATTATCAGTCATAATATTATTATCTATTTCTCGCATTTTTAGGATTCAAATAGATAAATACTTTTTTATATTCATTATATGTTCATGTTGATTTTAGTATTTTAACTTTCAAAATTCCTGCATTTAGCGTGTTTTGTTATATTTTCAGAAAATTCTTCGCCGATTGGTATAATTGTGTTGTGTTGTCACTTTGAATTTGTGAAGGTTTACATTTAAAATGTTTGTTTCTGATTTATGTTCATTTAATTGTAACACTTATTTAAAAATATAAAATCAAAAATTTCAAACGTGCCAACATTTCTAAATATAGGGTTTCCCAGCAAATAACGTCATTTTCCCAAAAATTAACGTAATATTAAAAAAATCAAATAAATAAATAATTGTTGTTATAAAAATAAATTAAAATAGATAAAAATTTTTTATTTCATTAAAGATCAATTTTTAACTATTCAAGTATAATTTCACGGGATTTGGACCTCTCAATATAACCAAGAATTTTTCGAAAATAACCACTACAATCCGAAGAAGTAATTATATTAAATCCATTTTGAATAAAATTTTTCAGTTCGCTTTCATTCTGTGATTCTGTGCATTTTCTCTTATAACGTAATTTTTCCACTTGGAAAATACATTTTCAATTGGATTAAGCATGGGACTATAGGGAGGAAGATAATTAATTATTATTATATTTTCCAATTGTATTTCACGTAATTCACGAAAATGATGGATGCGGGCATTATCCATTATAAAAATCGGCTCGATAATTCCCTTTTCAATACATACCTCTTTACATTGCAGCAAATATTCTTTGAATTGAATACCGGTTACAGAATTATCTTGAATATGATGATTTATCATCCCATATTTATTACATGCAGCTATTACCGAAATGTTCCTTGATTTTATTGAACGTGTTCGTAAATGTGCAGATCTCCTATTAAGCTTCGCCCTCTTTTCGTTCTAGTTGCAACACTAAAACCTACTTCATCAATAAAAACAAAACGACCATCTTCCACGTTAAAATGCAAATTACTAAAATTTATTGCATATTCAAATCTCAGTTGAATGGTTCTTTCACAATTTCTGCTCTCTGGAACAAGAGTTAATTGTTTTATAGAATAATGAAAATCGTTTAAATAACGATCAATCGAACTTTTACTTATTTGAATATTAAATTCCCGCTCAATGGTTGTTTTCAATGCTTCAAGTGTTCGTGTAGGATCATCATTAACCAACTGAAGAAGCCTGGCCTTTTGATGATCATTCAGCTTTGTTTGTTGTGAGCGACCTCGTCTTACTGTTTCCTCCCATCAAAAACCTTTTGGAAAATGTAGATATAGTTGTTCGAGGAATTAATAATCTTCTAGCAATTTCTGAGATTTGTATTCCATGATTTAAATATTCTGTTATTGCTCGTTTTTGTTCAGTGGATAAAGTCCTTCTTCTCCTTATAATTCTTTCATTGTTAATGTGATTCTCTTCCTCAGTCATTTAAGGGCATTAAAAATTACTTTAGAGGTTGATTTCAAAGTGTTTACAAAATAATAATATTACGGCTTTTAATTTTTACTCCAATTATTTATTTATTTGATTTTTTTTAATATGACGTTAATTTTTGGGAAAATGACGTTATTTGCTGGGAAACCCTATAATATTTAGCCTGCGCGGAACGTGATCCCTATATTCTAATTAAAAGTGAAATTTAAATCATAATTTTTATATATAGTTGATTTTAGTTTATAAGTATAGATAGGAAAATAGAATAATTTTTATGTAAGATATAGAGATGTTTTGATGACTGAATAGAGATAATATTTTGCATGATATAAAATACTTTTGCAACAATTTGAACGTACTATAAAACACAAAGTAAAATTTTTTGCCACTTGCGTACAAATTATACATTTAATGTATTATATTGATGAAATGACATTTATAAGATTAAAAAATAATCTTTTAAAGTTTTACGTAGATTTGTCAAAATTGTAAAAGTTTTAGTTTTATCGAAAAAATAAATTACAATAATTCGAATTTAAGCTTGAAAAATCTTATTATAACTAGAATGTTATAACTAGTATTGACATTATTAAATTGACATGCGTAAATATAAGTAAACTCATTTTTCTTAGACAAAAAATAATCTGCATCGTCATAGTGATATTTAAAAATAATCTATCATTTGATAACAGCGAAATAAAAATAAAAGTATATTCAAAGAATGCTTTAAAAAAGAAATTATTTGGCTATAAAACATCAATTCTATATTTAGATGATATATTTAAATTATTTTATTCTACTTCAAGTAAAATTATACAATAGCTATGTAAAATTATATTAAATCGCAAATATTTTCCAAATTATTCATAAAAATTAGCTTTAGAAATGTTTAATATGGAAAAATTTATTTAGTCTCGGATAGATTAGTTTGATCTTTATTTTATGTTTCTAGAAAAACAAAAGAAAATGGATTGGTATTTATTAGCACAATTTTTGTTAGATTTGAGCATGATAGTTATTTAGACGTTGACAGGAGAAAGATAAATCACACAAAGACGTGTGTG